>VWYI01039977.1:0-11669 GCA_013399455.1 Anthoscopus minutus | reverse complement strand
GGCCGGGTGCCGGGGGAAGCTCCCCCTTGCCAGCCGGGTGCGGGGGGAAGCTGCCCCTGGCCAGCCGGGTGCCGGGGGAAGCTGCCCCTTGCCGGCCGGGTGCCGGGGGAAGCTGCCCTTTGCCAGCCGGGTGCCGGGGGAAGCTTCCCCTTGCCGGCCCGGGGGAAGCTGCCCTTTGCCAGCCGGGTGCCGGGGGAAGCTGCCCCTTGCCGGGTGCCGGGGGAAGCTGCCCCTTGCCGGCCCGGGGGAAGCCGCCCTTTGCCGGGTGCCGAGGGAAGCTGCCCCTTGCCGGGTGCCGGGGGAAGCTGCCCCTTGCCGGCCCGGGGGAAGCCGCCCTTTGCCGGGTGCCGAGGGAAGCTGCCCCTTGCCGGGTGCCGAGGGAAGCTGCCCCTTGCCGGGCGGGCGGTGCCGGGCAGCAGGACCCAGGCAGCCGCGGCTCCGCGCTGCCTGTCAGCGGCTGCGGGGTCACACGTCAGGCTCGCTGCGCGCACGCCTGAGTCAGGCTCGCCCAGAATCCCGGCTGAGAGCCTGCTCTGCGAGCGGCTCTCCGCGCTCCATGGGCTGCACAGTCGGTTATCCTGGAGCGGAAGGTGATGGAGGGAAAAGTGAGGCTCGCTGACGGTACCGCGGACTACTGAAGAAGTGATGGAAATATCAAATATGCCGAACTTAACAAGTAATGCCAAAGGATGCTGATCTGGCTTTCAAAGCTGCCTTTTTGGGAGGAACAGAATTCCTTTGTGCTCTGATTCCGAAATTGTTCCCATGCTTCTGTGTTTCTTCCCTGATAGACACGAGAGGAAGGTGCGTATTTGTTAACAGGAATAATGTGTGGGCATTATTGAGGAGAAGAAGGAGGAAAAAGCAGAGTAGTGTCCTTTGTGTGCACAGGTCAATTGAAATGTCTGCCGACAAAGAACAGGCTTGAGAGGGAGGAAGAGGGGCATAAGCGCTGTCGTTGTGTAAGTCCTGGCAGGATGAGCAGAAGGGATTTCTTCTAAAGCCTCGGAGCATGGCAGCTGGAACTTCATGTATAGATAAAGCTTTGTAGCCTGGTTCTACAAGTGTTGGTTATGGGAATCACCCTAGGAAAGGGTGGATCTAAGTTCATATTTTAGGGAGAGTTAATATAAGTTTTAGGAGATAACGGGGGAAAAAAGGGTAAAAATCTTGGTTAATTTTCCACTGCTGTGGCCTTTTCATTTATTTGAGACTTGAGGGTGGGTTTGGGAGTAATAACTATATTGGTTAAGCACCATAATTCTGTGTAGACAAGAGATGGTTTTAGAAAACAAGTATATTTATTGGCAGTATTCAATGGGATGCACATGGAGTTTTATGTTGGAATACATGCTAATTGTTCTGGCAGTAGAATTAATTCGGTCTAATGACTTCTTTTAATAATTAGTAATTTATTCAAAGCAATCTGTTGTTATGCATAAAGACAAACTGAAGCTCTCCTTCCACAGATGACTCCAAAGCATCATTAAATTGAAGAGCATTTACATTTTTTGAAAACTGCTCTTCCCTTAACTACAAAAATAGGAAGCAGTACCAGTATGACAAGTTGCCATTTTGATGGTACGTTTTTTCCCTCCTTCACATCATATTAAATAGATTTGCTTAAATAAAACTTTGAGCTTATTTGGTTTTCTTCATGAGGCAACTGCTTTTAAAGAAAATGCCTCATTCCCTTACAGAGACAGAACATCCTTGATCCCTGTCTGAGGGGGAATATAATTTCTATGACTGACTTAAAGTTCTTGAATGGGTGTAGTGCACATGTTCCAATGTTCCTTTGGAGCCAGAGAAAAACAAGTACTGAATTTGTGAATATTGTCAAAGTGCATGAATATTCATGAGTTTGCTTAGTTGTTTTGTTTTGAGTTTGTTTATTTTCGGAGGGGAGTTGTTTGGTTTTTTGTAATTTGTAATGCAAGATGTTCTTCCCTTTCATAAACTTATGTAGGGTGGCCTTACATATATGGAGCTTTTTCCAGCTTTAGTGAATGAAGGGATGAGGCTTTGAAATGGTGTTTTCTTTGTTCTTTTTCCTCTCTTATGCTTTTAAAGTAAATGCAGTGTGTCATTCAACACGCAGGAGAAAATTCTGCTTATGGCTTTGTGTTGCACCTTGTGGCTTCCACAAGTACAGCTGGTGCTCATCAGCCAAGGAACCCACTGAAAGCTGACTTTGCAAACCCTTCTTTTCAGGGTGAGGTGCTCATTGTAGCTTCAGAGCTCTGGGAGGCTTGAAGTGAGGCTCTGTGCCAGCTTCACTGGGTGCTGTGGCTGAGATTTTGGGTGAATGCAGCCATGGCTTCCTGGCACTTGGAACTTGGAGCATTTCGCTGCTGTTGGAGGAGGGAATCCTGGTGGTGTGTCTGGTGCCTCTGTGGAGCCAGGAGTTCCCCTCTGTCTGTTCTTCAGATGGGGCAGCTCTGCTGTGGTCAGCCCGTGGCCACAGTGCACATTGGTAGGGAGCTGTGACAGCACGGCTGTGGCACTCCCCAGTGAATGCCAGTTTGTCCTGCCTTCCTCACTGGGGCCAGCTTTGTACTCAGTCCCTCACACTGCTGGTGTGCACTGAAGGCTTTGTGCATTCCCTGCAGAAACAACTTCTTGGCCCTACTGGCTTTGTTAGAGGGGGAAAAGAGGATGTGACCAAGTCCTTCCATCAAATAAATCAAAATGACTTGGTAGTTCTTCCTTTTTCTTTGAACACTTGCAGTTTCTTCTAAAGCCTCTTTACAGGAAAATAAAAGTCACAGGTCTTCTTTCATATGTACTGGCCACAAATTAACTCATTTTTCAGAGTAACAGTAGAGCAGCTCAGGGACACAGCTTTCCTGGTCAGATGTAGCAGGGTAAAGCCAATGCCTGTCTCTTCTGATGTGCTAAGCTCCACCTCTGTATTTTCTCTTTCTGCAGATTTAAACTCATGTTAGTTTTCTTGTTCATTGTAGAGCAAAGTTGTGTTTAAGGGGTAGCATTGATCTGAGTGCTCATGCTGTTGGACACGTGGAACTTTGAGTTTCTTGGGTACATATCCAAGAGATCAAAGAACTGGTTTTTGTGAACTGTGACTCAACAGTGATTAGATTTAAGATTGACATTTTAGATGGCTGTTACTAAGATGAATGAAGATTCATGATTCAGCCGGTGCTTTCTCAAGCCAAACTGCTTGAATTCTCAAAAACCTTGCAATTTTGTCTTGCATCTTGTGGGTGATAGATGATGTGTCGCTCTCACAGTTAGCATTAATGTGTACATTAAAGTACAACGTAGGGGCAAGCAAATGGGTGCTGTGGTCAGCTGCAGTTTGAGCAGCCCTTTGAAATTATTTACTAATCTGTCTGTCTCAGAAGCAGTTGATTTACTATTCAAGGACCATGTCCTCCTTCAGCTGGCAGCCTCTGCCTCTCCCAGTGTGGTGTGCTGAGCTGGATCGATGGCCCAGGCTCCTCAGGGATGGCTGTGGCCAGCAGCAGGAGCAGGATGGATGATCCCTGAGCACTGCCCCTCTCCTCCAGGCTTGCTGGCACCGAAGCAGAAGGAGCCCAGTTGCCATTCAGGGAGGTACAGCTGTGCCTGGCATGGCCCTTCCTTGGGGCAGGGCTCAGGAGGAAGTGTGGTGGCAGCTGAGTCAGTGCCACTCCCTGCAGCACCTGTTCTTATCAGCTTCTGGGGAGGGATTATTGGCTGGGGTTTGCCCTGCTTCACTGGGAACTCTGCATCTCTGCTCGCAGGGTCATGTGGCTTTAGATGGTTTTCTGAATTAAGAATCACATTTTAATTGCCTTCTCTGTTAAAGAGGAATTCGTGTTTGCTCTGCCAAAACGTGTGATAAGCCTGCATTCCATCACAGTGGTTCTGTTTCATTTTTGAGTGTGTTTCCCTTATTTAAAGCAAGTAGAGCTGAGAAACAGTGAGTCATGCATTTTGATGCTATAAAATGTGACACCTGCAAAACTCTGTTTTCTCACAGCATGGTTGGAAATGTTATCAGGTCTAGGATCAAAGCTGTGCTTCAACAGAGGCCTGATCACATGAGGCTTTATTGGGATTTGCAGAGATGTTTTGTCACCAGACTGCTATGTTTGGTTACTCCACACATACACACCCCCTTTTGTGGCACCCCTGATTATAGCATAGCATGCAAATACAAATGCACAGATGAGATACCGAGCATCTTTAAAAAAAATCACCAATTTTTGGAAGTTTAGCTGTAGTAGTAATGAATATTGTCATGTTTAAACTGGGGCTAGAATTCAAAACTATAATCCACGTTTCTAATAATTTATGGATGTATTTTATATCTATTTAAATGGTTATATTATGTATATGTATGTATATATATCTCTCAAAGGAAAGGTACAAAGGTTTTCCTAAATTGTTGATGTTGGGTGTTTTTGGAGGTTTGCAGCTCTCACTCTTGCAAACTTTTGCACATTTCACTTTAAAAATTAAGAATTTACCTTTCTCTAATAGAGAGGTAGAACAAGTTAGGAGACATGTTAGCCATGCTGAAATTTTATAAATCTTAATACCTTCAGACCTGCTTTGGAACTACATCCTCAGGAAATTTCCTTTTAATGGAAGTGCTTGGATCATTATTCTTGGACCGTAAATCTGAGAGTTTTCAGCTAGAAGCAAGGCTTGCAGTTCTTTTCCCTTATTCAATAGACCTTTGGCTGACTCTACATCTCAAAGATGCATTTCTTACTGCAGCATATTTTAGACTTGGCAGGAAACAGGATTGCAGTAGATTCCCTCTGCACCAAATTTGTGCTTTGTCGACAGGAGATCCTGCCCTCATTCAGGCACGGGGGGAGAATCTCGTGTGCCTTAGTGAGAGGAACATTTCTGACTCCTTGCCTTGTGCTGAGCACACTCATCTGTCACAGCCTTTTTGTTCTTTTGTTCATGAAGCTCCTCCTCTTATCAATCACTGAGACCAGAAGCTGCAACATCTTATGCTAATGGAAAGCCTTGGTTATTTTTTTTGTCATTACTTCTAAGCACCCTAAAAAGAGGACACTGCTCAATCTGCTTGTCCAGTGAATGCTTTCATATCTGTTGTGCTTGTCTTAGCCAGGCCATCATTCCTCCCTCTCTGTGTTCTCCTACAGCATTCCTGCAGCCCTGATTTCAGGTGTCTTGGTAGGAGTTAAGGGATCTGCAGGCTGCAAGCAAGTGGGGCACTGAGGTTCCTCTGGGAAATCCTGCCTCTGCTTTGTCTGTCAGGCCTGGTAGCTGTGCAGTGTCTGTCTGGGTCAGCCACTACCTGGGCCCTTGGGAATGTCTTCAGTTAAACCCATAAATAAGGAGTGTTGTCACACCCACACTTGAAAGGTAAACAGCAAAGGAACTGCTTTAGGAATTCCGTGCAAGGACACAGACATGTCTGTGCTGTCCACACAAATTTGTCTCTTTTAAAGAGTGTAAATAGAAGACACAAGGATTTTTGGTAAATTTAGCAGTAGCTGTTGCAAGTTGATTTTTAATTTTTAGATAGTTTCTGGGAATTGCAGATCTCAGAACCAAGATGGGTTGGTTTGTTGGTTGGTTTAATAATTGCAAAATGTAATTGATATCTTTAATTAAGTAATGTATATTATATTAAATTTGCTGGTTTGGAACAAATATCCTGCTTGTTACTGACAGTCTGGTAGGTCATGGCTTTGATAGTATAGTTCATGTTTGCTGCCTGGGTTGTGGTGGATTCCTATAAGTGAAAATTTAAAACAGGATGTGCAGAAACAAACTCTTGGCTGGTACGTCTTGATGTATCCCCTCATTTAAGGCTGACTACCTTGGCAAAGGACAAGGTGCAGGAAAAGTGTAAAGTTAGCCTGAGAAGTTAGTCTGAGAAGGTTTTGCCAAAATAGGTTGCATTGGGGGAAAAAAAATTACCCCTAACTTCTAATTTTATTCAGTAAGAATCAAGCCAAAATGCTCATTTGTATTCAACCTACCCATTCAGGAAGAAATTTGTGTGAATGCATCTTCACAGGCAGGCTCAGCTGATCAGGTGCTGTCTCTGTAAATCACACAGCAGCAAACAGGTAATTCCTTCTGCCTGCTTCATGTTCCAAGTAATTGTAAATACAAATGTGAGTGCAACAGAGAAAATGGAGCTGGATAATCCTAATTTCGGAAACATGTCCGTGGAGTGTTGAATGCCTTGAAAATTGAGGTGTATGATGTCTGTGAAACTTTGCAGTGCTGAACATGTCACTTGTTTGTGTTTGCAGCACCTCATCCCGTGTTGCTAAAGGAATAGACTACACCAAAATGAGCCTCCATGGTGCCAGTGGTGGACACGAGAGGTCCCGGGACAGGCGCAGATCGAGTGACAGATCTCGGGACTCGTCCCACGAAAGAGCAGAATCTCAGCTCACTCCCTGCATCAGGAATGTCACTTCACCAACAAGACAGTATCATTCTGGTGTGTGCAGAGCTCTGCCATTTCAGGATTAAAATTCTCTAAATCCGAGTACTGTTTTGGTAAAGGTATACAATAAAAGGTGTTATTTGTAGATGGCACAACATACAGATTTCTTATGTGTGCCCTGGGCTGGGAAAACCCTTCTTTGATAGGCTGTAACTTTTTTTTTCAGTCTGCAGTGTGTTTTCCTGCATGATGCTCTTATTTAGTTCAAATCACAAGATCTAATTTTTCTAAGATAATTGACTGAACACTTCCCCTTTACCCTGCAGGGTCTAGGTATTTGGAAATAGAGGAAATGGGGATTTTTTTTTAAGTGCTAAAACATGGTTTGTTTCTTTGAGCTATAGCACCAACTGTGATGCAATAGCTTCTGTATTACGTTGAGTTCCTTTTTCAGCACTAGAGCAGTAGATTTTCTTTGTAAAGACTTTTGGGGAAGATAAGGTGGGTTGGATGTCTGGATGATACAAACTTCAGAATCTCGTAAATGAGAAGTTATTTTTGAAGGTGTCTTTAACCAGAATAGTTTAAACCAAAATAATTTGCACTTAACCTCTGAAATTGATGTGTTTTGTGCCTGGAAGGACACAGACTATATAGAACTCATGTAAATCTCTAAATTAATTTCCTGTTTTCTCTCCTTCCACCTCATTGCCACTAAAGATCGGGAGAAGGATCACAGTTCATCTCGGCCCAGCAGCCCCCGGCCCCAGAAGACATCCCCCAATGGTTCTGTTGTCAGCATGGGCACCAGCAGCAGGAACAGCAGCCAGTCCAGCTCAGATGGCAGCTGCAAGGCTGGTGGGGAAATGGTGTTTGTGTATGAAAATGGCAAAGAGGGAGCTCGGAATGTCAGAACTTCCGAGCGAGTCACGCTCATCGTGGACAACACCAGATTTGTTGTAGATCCTTCCATCTTCACTGCACAACCTAACACAATGTTGGGCAGGTTTGTATCTTTTTTTATGGTTTTGGGGGTTTTTTCCTTAGTCCCCAGGTATTATAGAGAGCCATAAGTCCTTTGTGGGTAGTTAAACTGTTTAAATAGCTGTTGGACTCATATTGCTGCAGCTGATCTTGCTAATGATTAATATTACCAGTTTGCAAGTGTCTCTGAGTAAAAATCAAGTGCAAGTTCTCTGGTTTTGGCAGGGAAGCCAAAAGATGTCTATTACCTAGAAATGGTAGCTGATAAATAAATTACCATTTCATAATGTTCCCATTTTTCTACCATCCTGGGCTTTGCTTCTGTGTTCAGTCTGCCTCATTTTTCCTCGTTCTTAAACCCAGGTGCTTCATAAAACAAAGTAGCACAGTGAGTGTAGACAATATCTTTCAAAACAGCAAGGAGGAAAATCTTGAAGGAATTCATTTTGCTTAGTGTACCTACCCTGACAAGGTTCAAGCTCAGCCCATTTATCTTCTGAAATGTCAAATAATCAGTGTAACAGCCCTGAGCCACTCAGCAGAGAGGCTGAATGCTCAAAATGATCAACACATGAATGCAAGTCCACACAATATATGTGCAATGTTTTTGTAGAAACTATAATAAGCAATATATTTAACATGTTTTCTTGGTGGGAAAAGCTTCAATACTTGACTTGCTCCAATTGTGGTTGGTTTTGCCTTGTCCAAAGGCAGAGGCCACCACTTAAAACCTTTCATCAAGAAAGGAAAGAAAGGTTTGTCTGTGTCACTTTGGAGTTGGCTTTCTCATTAAAATACAGCTATTTCTCAGCACACAAGGATATAATCATATTTAAAATACATGTCTTTAAATCTCTTTGCCACAGTGCAGGTAATAAGTGTGATTAAACAATTTCTGCTCTGTTTAAATCACCGCAGTGTGGGATAAATAGTACCTTGGATCCCTGTTTTGTGAAAAGTTGGGTGAGTCACACAGAAGGCAAGAAATGCTTCTCTGTCTAAACTGTCAAAGGAAATAAAAGGAAGTAAGAATCAATAGAATTCAATAATTGATTTGAAGCACTTGCATATTATACAATACATGCATACATGTAAATATCCAGACAGACTGGAAGTGTGTCAGCTGAGATATAAAGCAAGGCAGTGGTTTCCTTTTCCCATGCCCAGCCTCAGACTCAGTGGTGCTGCCTTAATGCACTGGATTTTTTTGTGCATGTGTGATGCTGAGTTATTCTCCCTTTGGGACTGGTTCAGGGAACAAGCTTATTTTATCTTCTAATTGAAGTAGGTTAATAAAGACACGGAAATACTGCTCTAACATGCAGGTTATTTATAAACCCACTTTCCCTCAATGTCAGTCTGCAGGACACTAAGGAGGAACAGCTTGGGAGGTAAAAGTAACTATAATAAGAATGTATCATTTGCCTTAAGCCTGTATCCTGTTAGACTGCCTTTTTCTAAATATTATTTCTTGAAGAGTGGTCGGGAAAGACACGTCAGATCATGAAGTGAAAAACGTAATCCCAACTGAGCAGAATGCCCTGCTTTTTCCCCTGCAGTTTCTGTACAATTTCTTGCATTTTATTTTTCTTATTTAGAAACAAGAAACCTGTAGTAAGGAATTGTAACCCAAATTACTTTCATTCTTGAGCAGGATGTTTGGATCAGGCAGAGAACACAACTTCACACGGCCCAATGAGAAAGGAGAGTATGAAGTTGCTGAAGGAATTGGTTCCACTGTTTTTCGTGCTATTCTGGTGAGTTTTTAGGGGCAAATACTGTTAGGACAAGCACTGTTAAGAAGTAAAATTTCTTGCTTTTACCCAGCTTGCACTTCTAGATTTTGTGGGTGGCATAGGTACTGCTCTTTATGTTGTATAGTAGAGGAGGGAAAATGCTTGATATGAACCCTCTTTTCCTAGACATGAACACGTGACAGTTGGGGAGAGGGAAAATACACATGAAAGAAACCAAAAATTACTGCTGCCAGCAATCAGTTCACCTTTTCCTATGCCCCAAATTCAGGTATATCCTGCCCTTCTAGAGCTGGAATTAGGTGAAACAGAATACTGGGAGTGAACTTCCCACAGCTAACAGGAGTAAAACAAACTCCAGTCTGAGATGGAAATGGACCTTTTTTAATATCCACACAAGGAAGTAGAGCTGCTGGACTGCTTTGTCAGCAGCCTTGGAATGGAAAGAGCTCAGTGAAGTCTAGATAAAAGACAGCAAAATTATCAGTATGAATAGTTGTCACTTAAATAACAATTTTAACCAGAACCCACGGGTTAAAGCTGAATGCAGCTCTGAAAACTGGTAAATTTGAGGACAGGAAGATTCACAAAGTTTAGCATTTGTTGCTGTCTTACATTTTGGGGGTTTACTTTGTGGAGAAGGTATAATGAATGAAATGATGAAGTGTTTCTGCTGGTGGGTGCTGTGCATTGTGTTTTTTCTTGGTGCATCCTGCAGGATTACTACAAGACTGGGGTGATACGCTGTCCTGATGGGATATCTATTCCTGAACTGAGAGAAGCATGTGACTATCTCTGTATCTCCTTTGAGTACAGTACTATAAAATGCAGAGATCTGAGTAAGTACAGAGTTTATTAAAATAATTTGAATTATACGAATGGCCTTAAGTGCACGTGTGTTAATTCTAAACCATGTCCTTTATTGAGATAAAGAAGATGGCTGGCACTACATGAATAAAATCCATCTCTTTTTACCTTTTATGTAATAAAGCCCTAAAACCAATGGCTTTATGTTCTTTGAAAATAATGTCTGATATTTCAGCATCTGACTCTCTGCTGTGGAGCACTCAGCTCTATGATTGCATTTGCAGTACAGATACAGTAACATTCAGTGGTAGCTTTTTTCCAGAGGACAGGGAGCATAACTTTTCAGCTCCTTCCTTAGGAGAATGAGGCTGTCTCCCTGGTGGCAGGAGCACAGCTTTGCTGCTGGAGTGGGCTGCTCCAGGGTTCTCAGCACGTGCTGTCTGTCCAGCTCCTTCAGCCCTGAGCACAGCCCAGGCCTGTGCCTCTGGTTGCTGTGCAGTGCAGGGCCAGCCTGTGGCATTCCTGCTGGGAATTCCTGCAGGACACCTGGGCCTTCCCCAGCAGGGCCACACACACCCCAGCTCTCTGTCCTTACAGGGATTTAGCAGCTCCTGCCATGAGGGCTTTGAGAAGCTTTGGTTTTAAGCTGCTGCTTATGAAACATGGGTTGTGTGCTTTGCTCTCCCAGCAACTGGCTTAAATGATGTTTCTTTTAGGAAAACCAAGGGCAGCCTTGCACAATTACCAAATGTTCAGCAGCAGTAAAGCACAGAGGAGGTCTCACAGTCACTCCTCTGTCTGCCCAGCACTGTGTGAACATCTGCAGGACAGGCTGGTAAATAAATAAGGTCTGAATTCCATAAACTCATAGACTAAGTGTCTTTACACCTGTCTGCAGTAATACTACAGGAGAAACAGATCTACTCTTTCTTACTGCTGCCTTCATCTCTTTACCAAGCTCTCAAATGTGCTTAAAATTTTCTTCTAGGTGCTCTGATGCATGAGTTGTCAAATGATGGTGCTCGCAAGCAATTTGAGTTTTACCTGGAAGAGATGATTCTCCCGTTAATGGTGGCCAGTGCCCAGAGTGGGGAGAGGGAATGCCACATCGTTGTGCTGACAGATGATGATGTTGTTGACTGGGATGAAGAGTATCCCCCCCAAATGGGAGAGGAGTATTCACAAAGTGAGTTTATCCTCATCGTTCCCACCAAGACACGCTGTGGTAGAGGTAGCAGTGAATGTTTTAAAGTTGCTGTACAGAAATAAACCTCTTATTTTGGGTAGCTCTGCTTAATGCTTTGTTTCACAGAAGCATATGCTGCTTGGGTTCGAATGTAATTAAAAAGAGAGGCTAATTTTTTATTATTAAGGTATTGTCAGCCAGTGAGGGGGAAGAAAATACTTCTTCAGAAAGAGCTTGAGGAGAGAAATTTTCTATATTCTGTAAGAAAGGCAAGGATAATTCACTGTGATGCATGAAAACTGATAACAGGCTAATTACACCAGGAGAGGGTTTTTGTCACGCTTCACTGGAGGGGCAGGTACATTGTGGTTGTCTTTTGCATACAACAAAAGAAGTATTTGTCCTTTTAGGGTCAAATAACAAGCAAAAGCAGAGTAAACAGTCTAATCTTTGGCTTTTGTCTGCCAAGACCCTCAACAGAGCAAGGGGAAGATAGAAAATACTTATATATTTATATATATTTATATGTATATATATATAT
>VWYI01039976.1:10475-24722 GCA_013399455.1 Anthoscopus minutus | reverse complement strand
GAGACCGGGGAAAAACCCCCAAAAAGCGCTGAGCACCCCATCAAATGCTTCAATAAAACTAAGGTGTAAACTTAATGTGTAAGAAGATATTTTATATTTTTGAATATTGAATCCTTATAACATGGAAAAAAATGCTGTGAGGACAGCAATGGAAGCTACATTCCAGAGAGAAAATGAAGTTATAAAGATTTTCATTTCTTATGGTTACAAAACTAGGAAGTGGAATCTTGGAATACCATATTTGCCCTTTGGTTGTCAGAACCAGCACATCATTTATAGTTTTTCCCCTTCTGTCTAATTCAAAGAAAGGAGTAGATGTTTTAGGCCATGGTCCCTTTAAGATAAATAGACTACAGGAATAGACATATAAAGCTGTTCCCTGTTCTCAGAGGAAGAAGAATGCAGGTCAGATAGAGCAGAAGGAAAGTAATTAATTTCAATTGTGGTAAACAAAAGCAAGTACACAAGTTAAATACAAAACCAGTCTTGCTCACAGATGAGTTTATTCTTTCCCCATTTGGCAATGCAACTTTAAAAGAGAACACATTGAAATTTCTCCCTTTGGAAATATTCCATTATTCTGTTTCCCCAGCTTACATTCTAATGAATTTACTGGGAGGATAATGTTCTAATTAAGTAGCCTATATGTAGGCCTGTTTTATTCCTTTATGGACATATAAAATCCCTAAGCAAATTTTCTAGCTTTTGACAACCCTTTCATGCAGAAATCATTCCTAATATCCAATCTAAACCTCTCCAGTGCAGCTTGAGGCTGTTTCCTCTTGTTATGTTTGTTACTTAGAAGAAGCAACCAATGCCCACCTGGCTACAACCACAATAACTAATGATCATGTATAACCATTGGTTCCTTTCAGATTTTGTTTTACAATGTGAATGATTAAGCTATTTACTGAATATTTTATGCTAAGGAAGAATAATTTTAATTAGTCTTACTTTCATTTACATGTGGATAGCTTATTACATTGGTTTTCAGTTGTGTTTTTTTGCTTTTCCTATTGAGATTCTTATGGGTTTCCTTTAATAATACCTCCATGTATCTCATAGAATGGAATCTAAAATCTAAGAAACTACACCAGAACTAAGTTATGCCATTCATGTTTCTCTTTGATCATACAAATAAAGGCAGTTGAGATTTTTTTCTCACATTAAGAGCCATAACTTATATCCAAAAATATATATTATATTCAGAAAGTCAGAATATAGCAACAAGTGGACTCATCTGAACATATGATCTGTCCTCTGTCAAACTTAATCAGTAGACTACAGCTGTGTTTCAGAGAATCAGAAGACGGCTTGGGTTGAAAGAGACCTTTAAGATCATGCAGTTCCAAGCCCCCTGCCATGAGCAGCTTCCACTATCCAAGGTTGCTCAGGACCCCATCCAACCTGGCCTTCAACACTTCCAGGGATGGGGCATCCTCAGCTTCTCTGGGCAACCTGTGCCAGGGCATCACCACTCAGAGTGTTTGCCATTAAAAAGCTCTTAATAGGAATATAGGTTATGGATTATAGTTTTCACTATAATATTTTACTAAAATCTTGGTTTTCCTTATCCTGTGGACCCCAGGTCTAAGTATCACATATTTGAAAGTCAGGACAGGACTAAGTTAATTAATATAAATGGCTTTATTAAAAATTAAAGACAAAATTTGAAATTCTGAGCCCTGTAACAAAATCCATATTGTCTTCATCATTGACTTAAACAGAGCCAGGAATTTACTCTAGGTGTAAATGAGGTAAATATATTACATGCAGGGTTTTTTTTCCCCTGTGGAATTTTGTGGCCAGAGTCAATAACTGAATTTTTCTTCTTTTTCTCTTGCTTTTGCTGGAAAACTACCACAAAAAACTCACATGATTTTTGCTCCTTAGTGGTTAATAGTGAAAAGGAATAACAGTAAAACCTGAGCTATTACAGAATTATATCAAACTAAACCCCAAAACTCAGTGGAATTTAGCAAGATTGCTAAATGCATTTCCAGATCAGAGGCCACTGGGAAACATCAAGGAAGCTCTAAACATGGAAATGCAATCACAATATTTCCAGTGAAAACACTATCAAAGACTTAAAATTGCAATGCCTTATACCGAACCTTTGTTAATCCACAACTACATCACAGGGAAACACTGATTTTGGAAACAGAAATCCAGATTATTTTATGGTTTATGCTTTTGACCCACATCTTTGATGATAGAACATCTAAAACCAAAACTTATATTAGCTCCTGGTGAAGGATTTTATTTCTTGAATTGTGCAGAGACAACATTACTTAAAGCAATTTACAGTTGTAAGTCAACCTATTCAAGAGACATTCTCCAGATTCATATGATAAAGAACTTGGATTAGTTCTGCTTATGTCATAGTGACTAATTTTTGTTAGAAAAGTCACACATGCAATATAAAGGACCAGACAAATTTTGATTCTCAATTAAAATTGTGAACTGGCTCTATATTTATTTACTTTTACAAGATTGGAAGATGGGAGTTTCCTCTCAGCTTCCCTTAGCTTTGCTGAACCCTAGCAAGATTTCACTATAACTGTGACACCATGTCCCGGTTTTTGAGACAGTTATCTGTCAGGGAAGGCAGAAAAAAAAATTGTAAGCCTCGACCCTCTCCCTCCAAATTATTATATCTCGAAAACACGGAGTTCTCAGGCAGAGATATGGGGATAGGAATAACAGTTCTTTACTAATATATATATATATATATATATAAAGGTAAACCAACAACAATAACTACAGTATTAACAACGGAACAGAACAGGGATCCCATCTTGGCTGAGACAGAAAAAAACGTGGAGGAGAGGCGGTGCCTCACAAACCCCTCAGCTGGCACTCAGTCTCGGAGCTCCTGCAGGGCCCTGAGGAAAAACATCTCGCTGGAATGGCAGGGATGAGCAGAAAAGTCCCGGGCCGGTGGAGGAGATGGATCAGCAGCTCCGCGTTGGCAGCTGGGGCTGCAGCACGTCCGGCAGGACAGGGGAGTGGAGGCCACAAACGGAGAGGAAGAAGCAGAAGCAGAAGGAACAGCTGCTCCGTCTGGATGATGGCAAAAACCCCCTCTCCCCGCAGAAACAGCTCCGAGAGTGTCTGTGTTGCTCTCCCAGAAGGACCCAAAAACAAAAGTCGCTCCCCTCTCCACTGCCCCCGGGGGCTCAGCCCATCCTTTTGTCTTTTAAAGTACCGATGATGTCCCAGCCATCAAGGCTTTCTCTCTCAGCTAAATGGGAAAAATTCTAACAGCTAAGAAACGAAAAAAAACATGTAACCCCCAACATTATCCATCTCAGTGCCCTTGAGCCCATAGTGACTAATTTTTGTTAGAAAAGTCACACATGCAATATAAAGGACCAGACAAATTTTGATTCTCAATTAAAATTGTGAACTGGCTCTATATTTATTTACTTTTACAAGATTGGAAGATGGGAGTTTCCTCTCAGCTTCCCTTAGCTTTGCTGAACCCTAGCAAGATTTCACTATAACTGTGACACCATCACTGAATACTGAAACATAAGAGGGATGAACTTTGCTCTCAGTACAGTTATTGATTATGGAAGTCTAAAATAAAATTGTATTTAACATACCGAAAATGAGAGTTCAAGGTAGAAAATCTCCCTTCTCTGCTTTTGTGTGTCTAGTTATTTTAGTTTTCTTTACATCCATCTTACTCCAAGCTCACTGAAGATTTTAGTTTTGCTTGTATGAATACCTAAATATAAGACTCCTGGGGTGTGTTGTATGAGACTTTTCACTGCTTGGAAAACTCTTCTAAAGACCTATGAAAATATAAATCAGTAATTCAAAACCATCTAGAACTTTACTCCCTAAAATCTAAAATTAATTTAAAAGAAGTCTGATATCTACTACTTCAGGTTAATTAGGTTAATTCATGTGGAACTTCTTTAAACTCACACCATTTGCCCCTGTGGAGCTTTTACAATTTTATAAATCAATATTGAGGTATGCTTTGACTCACCAGACAGAAAAAACATTTTTGAGCCTCCTGCAGTGAATTCCACCAATGAGTATCAATGGGGTATTAAAGCTCTTACTTATAAGTCTGCTGATAATACACACAATGGCAAAGAGCTTGGAATTTTTATGAAATATTTACTGATAAACAGGGCATGTTTATTTGTAAGACTTTTCTAAATAAAATAAATGTATGAATCTTTGTCTCTCACAAGTATGTATAAGAATTTAGCCATAGAGCAAACCATGCATCCTGCAGTATAGCTCCATCCAGTTATGCCAACAGTTTCCAGGAGAAAATTTGTGTTAAAAGAACTGAATAAGGTGGCGGTGCAGAGCTCATGCTTTACAGTGCTCTGTTTTCTAGCAATTTCTCAGTGGAATATAACTCTTACCATTGTAGTTTCCTTTTTCTGCCTTACTGGATCCTTCCTCATCTGAGTTCAAGATTTAACATACAACTCAAAAGGAAAGAAAGAGAAGTAAAAGATAATCTTCACTGTGTCCCACTGCAATTTGTTGCAGCTGTTCTACTATATTTGCATAATATCTTTTTTTATCATGGAAATTTTCATAAATACCTATTTCTTGTTCACTGTAGAAAATTACAAATGTGCAGAAGTACAGCATGCATTTAGAATAACTGAATCTGACCCCTGTTAACTACTTACAGAAAAAGAATTTAATTTTGACTACTAGGGTTAATCTATTTTTCCCATAAATTAACATATAGCCATTTTATCTCACACTCCACAAAGAAAAAAATTATATTGTCAGTTACAATTCTATTTTTATTTGTAAGTTTAAACATTTATATTATTTTCCCTAATTTATATTCCTAAGAATATATCTGTGAATCAGCATCTTGTAAATATCAAATTAATATTGAAGAAACATTGTTTTCACCATTAACCTGTTTCTACTATTCCGCTATGGCCCCAAATTTGTTCAGCTTGAGGTACAATATCAGAATGGAAAACTCTTTATATACAGCTTAAGAGATCCATTTCTGAAACCAGAAAACCTGCTTTTCCCAAAAAGATTGTCTTTGCCTCAGATTAATAATATTTAAAAGTGAAAAGCAAGAGTAATTAACACAATGCATCATATTTCAATTCATCATATTCAATCATTTTCAATATTATTACATTTTAGCAAAACACAATGGATAGCAGTGTCCTGTTTGAAAAGACAAGTGCCTGCTGAGGAAGACAGAAACCTCCCTAGAAATGGAAAAATGTAACCCCCTGCCCCACTCTGAATTATTATAATCTTGAAATCAAGGTGCTCTCAGGCAAAGATATGGTAATAGAAATAACAGTTCTTTACTAAGGAAATTGAAATAAAAATGCAGCAGTAAAAAAAAAAAATCAACAAAAGAACAACCCACTGACAGAGTCAGGATACAATCTGATGCCCTGCTGATCAGGGTGTTGGTTAAGGGATTAAATGGTTAAATGATTGAAAGGTTAAATGATTAAATGGTTAAATGGTTAAATGATTGGTCTGATTAAATGGTAGCTGCAGTCCTGGAGTGACAGACGTGGTTCTGTTGAAGCAGTGATCCTGTAGAAGGGCGTAGTTTAACTCTGAAGGTCCGGTGGTGTAAGTGGGTCTGATCTCTCCTCTAGGAATCCAGTTGAGAAAGGCTGCCTATGGTGTTCCAAGTCTTGATTATATCCAGGTAGGAATGCTTGGCTCCTCCCCCTGGGTGGAGCATCTCACAATGGGAAGATGTAATTTTATCAGTCATGCAGTGAGATTCAATGGCCCATTAGCAGTAGGTAGCCCTGGAGGGAGGATGGGTCCTAGAAGAGATGAAGAACATCGCTCTGCCTGGTTTTAACAGATGGTAATAGAACGCATATTTTTGGTTGCCACTTGCATTGCAACCCGAGAGAAACAGTCAGTTATATTTCATAATTTTTCTACTAAAATTACTTCAAAGTCATTGCATTTTAACATATGATCTGATTGTTCTTGTTCAATATAGTAAAAATTTTTAATTTTCTATATTTTGATTTGCAACTTCAGAAATTTTTAGTACTTTTATTTCAGTAACATGAGGTAAATAGCACAGAAACCTGTTATTCCTGTGACTCAACAACTGTTTAGATTAGAGTATAAATTGTCACAGTTTGTTACAATACATTCATTCAGACTAAAAATATTTTAACATTCTTTTATTTTTTGTCAAAGTTTTTAAGCCTGTAATCAAGTCAGTAGTCAATATTATGTCTCTTGAATAAACGGAATATATTTAACACAAGCATATTTAAATCAGAGAATCATAGAATGGCCTAGATTGAAAGGGACAATAATGATCATCTCCTCCCAGTTTCCCTACCATGGACACACCTTCCACTAGACCAGGTTGCTCAAAGCCCCATCCACCTGGCCTTGAACACTTCCAGGGATGGAGCATCATACCTGTAGCTTTAAAATCTCTTTGCAAGGCAATTGCATGTAGTTTTTGTATTATCTCCCATTATTAGAGTTTTCCTCTTTTCAATAGGAAAGCTAGAATTGCATTAGATGTATTCTTACTACCTTTGCATTGAGGTAAACTCATTTCCTTAGCTTGTTTATTCTGAAAAAAAAAAAAGAAGTCTTAAATAACGAAAGAATTAATACGGGCTGAAATGAAGTGGCTATACAATTTTTTAAAAGCTGCATATAAATTGCAATTCTTCAGGGATAACTTAAGGTAATTTGACTAAGTTAATGAGGCCTTTTATAAATTAACTAAAGAATTTCAATGCACAGGATTGATGTTTTACCAGTGTTCTGAGTAAAAGAAACACTCTGATTGGCATCTTTAGTATATGGCAGTTAGACAATACCTATTGGACTTGCATTTCTTCAGAGAAGGAGCTGTCTTAGTCAAGGTCTAAATAAAGGTACTTGTATATCTGTGTAAAGACTAGAAATCACACACAAGGGCATGGTCTCTTTAATGACAATTTTTTAAAATTAGGTTTCTTTTTATGAATATCAAAATCAAATTGTTCTGAATTCTGAATATGTACATGATTCTGTAGGGGGAATATGAAATTTTCAAACATTAAATAATGTCACTTTTAATAAAGTTGTTCCATGATAAAGGAATACAGGTTTTAAAATTAGTATGGAACTTATTAAAAAATATGTCATAAATGCTCAGTGGGAAGGGCACAACAAATGAGTTTATGTTTTCAGGCATAAACGATGTAATTTAGTCAAGGTGTTTGCATAGAATGACCAGAACCTCTAAAAATTTGCGGGTGATTTTCTCTGATATCTCTGTTACACCTCATATATTTGATTACAGATTGAATATACTAAGTTTTGCTAGTGTGCCAGGAAATATATAGGACCTCCACTTGAAAGAATGTTTACTATCTAGAACTGAATGCATATTGGAAATTTTGTAATGACTACACTATCAAACAGGAATACCAACATAATCTTTTTTATCACAAGATTGTAGTTTATTTTCCACTAAATTGTATTTGAATGCAAAATCATTAATGCGGTATTGAACATGGCCATGAAAGCAGATTTAGAAGTACATTAAAAAGAGTTTGGTTTCTGCATGCTCTCTTATACCAAAATAAGTAGAGGATTTGGTTAACTTTCCTCATAAAATATTTATGATTATTTCTTGCATTCACAGCATAGAATCATGTAAACATTGAAGTTGGAAAAGATCTCCAGGATGATCAATCCTAAGCTTTGATATAACACCACCAGACCAGACCAGAGTATATGAAATAAACAACTTCCATGTTGTTTATTTAATATCTCCAGGGATGGTGACTCCACCACCTGGGCAGCCCCTTCCAATGTTTGACAAACCTTTCATTTCTCCTGATGTGCATTCTGAACCTCCCCTGTTACAGCATGAGGCTATGTCCTCTTGTCTTGTCAAAAACATAGTCCAAAACATCTTAGTTTTAGATTTTCATAGCAGGGTTATTATTAGAGAGTTTGGAGAGGAATAAAAATAGCAGGCCTGAATTTATATTGGGGATAATAATACAAAATGTACATTTAAAAAACCATGGTTTTTTGGAATTAAAAAGTACTCAGCAACTAAACAGTGGCAATTAAACTGAAGGAAATGTGTCTCACTCATTTAGTGTCTTATTTGTCAAGTACATGATCGCATACTTCCTTACTTCACAATAATTTCTTATCAAAGTTAATGCAGTATACAGGGAGCACTCTAGTAAAACTATATCATGGTGCACAGAGACAGGGACATATTGCATCTGGAAATAAGGCAGACAAGATGCTAGAGTGTATAGGTGTTAGTTCTTTATATGTATGTACAAGGATGTGTACAGACATAAGGGTACACAGACCTTTCTTCAAGGAACTACTGAGTTTTTGCATATAAGGTAGGCCTCAGCTTAGTCTGTTTTTAAGATAGATAAGTCTGAGACAGAAGAGGCACAGTGAACGTTT
Source organism: Anthoscopus minutus (assembly GCA_013399455.1). Taxonomy (NCBI): domain Eukaryota; kingdom Metazoa; phylum Chordata; class Aves; order Passeriformes; family Paridae; genus Anthoscopus; species Anthoscopus minutus. Next base: position 16,277 of record VWYI01039976.1, on the reverse strand, counting down.
AAGGGGATGCAAAAAAATCTATGGGAAATGATTGAAAATGCTTGATTTGCTTAGACCAGCACACTGCAATCTCGCAAAAGATATGTTTTTCTCTCTATAAATATATGGGAGAAGAGTTGAATATAGAACAAGAAAAATTGCTCTAAGATTGACAGGTGTTTTAGGTACAAAGGCAAATCAGTGTGAAATTGTGCTCAATAAAGGATTGAAAATTGTTGTCCTTTACAGTTGTATCTTGTAGTGGCAACGCTTGATAAATTAAGTATTCTGTCCAACCTTATGAATTTCAGGCTTTTATTCAAAACTTAGGAATAAATGTTCCTAAGATTTTTTACTTCTATTGCTATAATTCATTGCTACTGTCTTCTCTTCTAAACAATAATTTGCCCCAGTTCTATCTCATTTTGAACCATATCCCCTTTGCCTTTGATTTTTATCTCTTCTCCACTTTGCATCTATCAAATGCTCATTTTAGATTCTGATCCTTCTGTATATTCATCCATTCATCCATCAGTGCTTCTTATTGATTCCCCAATATCCCTCTCTTCCCTCCTACTCATTTCCTCTCTTTTGTTTCTTTGTATGACCTGGCTTGTGTCATTGTTATCTTTACATTCCCACTGTTCACCTTTCATCTTTCTGTACTGCCAAGTTTCTGCTTAGTCCTTCTGTTCCTTAATTGCCTTACAACTAGTCACCGGACAAGAGAGAAGGGTCACTGCTGAGAATACAAAGAAAATGCCTTTCTGCTCTTCCCTGTGTCTAGTGTCATAACCAGTGTGAAGAAAGAAATATCATCCACCCTTTTCAGCTCTGAAGAGCCTAGTCCTAAAGAATTCTCTAGATTAATTTGTTGCAAAACTTAAAAAACTGATGGACTCATACGAAGGTCTCTGTTTCTTTCTGAATTTCTTTGATACTTACACTTAGGATAGCATTAATGAAGACTTTCACTGGTATAAACAAAATTATGTCCTTGATATAAAATTACCCTTGGACCGAACACCCAAACTGGAAAACATGTCTGAGCAATCTGTTAAATGTGTTGATGTTCTTTGTGTAGAACATAATATCATCAAGGAGCAGAAAGTTTCAGGCTATCTGACGCACAAGCACAGATGAGCATTGTGGTAACACACAAGCACATTGTGGTAACACAAATTGCCAATTTATAATCCCGCAGCAGAAATTATAACAGTGATATCACATATAGCCCGCTTAAAGTGATGAATAAATTTCAAATGTTTCTTAAAACTATGAAGATACATGAAATGTCAGCAGTGCTCATAAGGGTTTTGATTTATTTTCTCCCTAGTGGATATCATTAAAAACCACTAAATGTTTAACAGTTTAGACAGAGGGTTCCCTTTCAGAACCTGTAGGAGGGAAAAATGTGTTGAAATATATCAAGCATTACCAAAAGTCAGTGTCTGGAATGAACACAGTGTGTTTGTGAACACTAAAGATACATATTTTATGGTTCTAAAATGTGAGTCACATTATTATATAATGGCACTTTGATCAATTCTTCTAGTCAAGGAAAATCTTCATTTACACAGTATTTTAATGGAAGAAAAGTTAAATCAATAATTTAAGTAACTCTCCTTTGCCCCGCCAAAGTAATCCTTGCTAGCTCCGTCGAAGGGGAGGGTGGGGATTCAGGAAGATCCTTCACGACCAAGAAAAGACCAGAAAGGCTGCTTATCCCCCGGGGTAACAGAGGTCTTTATTTCTGGCTGGCTTCCAGGAGGAGAAGAGACTGGGTATCGGTTTCCCCGACTCTTTCAATCCTCGGGAGAGAGGCGGGGAGACTTAATACCAACCAATGGGGTAACATTTCAGGGACAGGGAGGGGAGGAGAAAACACGTCACAGCTTTAGGGAGGGTTTACACAGAAACTAGGTAACTCCCAGAAATATGCACTACCACAATCAATGTATTTTTGAAGCAATGCTGAAGTAAATTGTATGTAAATTTACTCCAATAATTGGACAAAGTCATGCATATACTGTTACAGTAAAAGCTGTAAGGAAGTAAGAGCAATTCTTTAAGTGAGAAATACTTAAACCATTCTAACAAACTCCTGCCTTAAAATGAAAATTCTGGTCTTGACCTCATCAGGAAGATACAGAACACATTGATTATGTGGAAACCTATAGGAAGAAAGAGTAATTAGGCTGATTTGCATACCTAAATTAACATAATTGTTTTTAAATACCAATGGTTTAAAACCCCAAGTGTATTTTGGGCTGTAATTGTAATGAGTATGATTTACAGGAAAAGGCAACAGTTCAACTTCCCCAGCGATCCATCTTACTAAGGATATAATTTTAATTTTGCACTTAATTACTGTTTAAGAGATATTCTACACAACTGTCATTGTACATCTCTAGTTCTCTGAGGACTAAAGAGATTTTACTTAATTTGAAAGACTTCCTAAATTTTTTACTTACTTTAATCTGTCTTCCTGAAATGTCAAGTGTCATTCTAGTAACCCTAAACAAAAATCCACACGCCAATGCAGAGCAGAAAACCCAAAGGACCAAGGCACCACAACAGTTTACGTTTGTAAGGAATATACAATGCATTTGAATGCCTCCTTCAAATGGTTGGGAGAAGAGGTGTTTGGAATTGGGGTGATGTGGTTGGTTGGAGTCACCTCATCTTACTTCAAACCTATGGAATTGACCAAGCTTCCCTCAGCCTCCTGGGCTGTGAGCACAGAGAGAGAGGGCTGGGGATTTCAAATCATTTGGCAGAAGAAAATATTTCATAGTTGTGTACCAAAACTCCTTTGCAAAGAAACTCAGAGGTCCATTCTGCATTTGTTGAAGTAGATGGGAATTTTGGCACAGGCTTCAGTTGTGTAGAAAAAGTCACCAGTTCTTAGTTATTTATATCATATTAAAATTGTGAGATAAAGATTAAATATTGCTGGCACCTTTTTTAAAGCTAAGCCTTCATGTTTTGAAAAGCGTCTTGATTTTTAGTTATGATTAAGAATATTCTATAATCTTCCTGATAATAGGAATTACTGCAGAATGCTTCGAACTTACAACAGTTAAGAAAGAGCCTGTTCCTGGTTTTATTAACTATGTTTTCAAGGTCCTGTGGCAAATGTATTTAATGTTTCTATAAAATTTCTTAGGAAAATAAAAAGATCATTTAAAGGATAAGCAAAATGAGTAAGTTGTTATTTGCTTTCTCTGACCACAATGGTAGTTTTGAAACAAAGAAAGAAAAAAGAAATTCACTTGCGCCTAAATGATAAACCCATAACAGAATGATTTAATAGAAATCTTAAACAAATTCTCTTACACTTAAATTTCTGTAGCATAATAGAATAGCAGATAAATTACAAGACTGTAATATACTTTCTTCCATTCTAAACCCTACTTTATGTCAAGTAAGCATCTTTGAATTTTGTAATCTGCATATTTCAAACACTGACTTAATCTGAAAGATGTTACAATTGAGCAGAACAATGAACTACTAATTATGGGTTTTTCATATTTTTTTCCCTTTTGTCTTTTGTTTAATCATCATCTCTTTCTATGGGCTGCAGTAGATTGTATCAGATTGTTGTATCATGCTAGTGACAACAGACTAATCATTTTAATTCCTCTCTTTGGCTAATAGCCCCTTGATTCTTAGACATCTGCTATATTTTATTCTCTATTTCTTCTTTCTCCAGAAGACTTTTCTTATTCTATAGCTGGAGAGATTTCTCTATCCAGTTTGTTCTGAGTTTCAATTTCATGTCATGTCTGTCTCAGAGTAAATGTGGATGATGGCTGAGCAAAACTTTATGGATTATTTTAATGCATCTTTTTTTTTCCTTCTATTCTTTGCCATATTCTAATTTTTCTATTTTAAAAATAATTTTGTAGATTTTTGATTAACATCCAGCTGTAGCAGCCAGTGCAAAGGAAAGGATTTTCATTGCTGACATTGATGATCACCACTTTTGTAACAAAAGAAAATGAGAATGATTCAGAATGGTCTTATTTTCTGAGTGCATATGAATTTCTAAAAGAAATCAGGAAATGCACAACCAACTAATGCTTTCACATTATAATATCTTAATGGAAGAATAGTTGCAAAGTTCAATGAAAAAAAAATAAAGTTTTTGGGCTCGCTTGAACAGATAAGGATAACTTTCTATAACAATGAACCCATGTAGTAGAATGAACTGGGGCATCTGGGAAAAATGTACACAAGTTCTATTTTACTGCATACTGTCAACTGGAAGCCTCTAGAGTTAATTTCACAAGACTTGCTTTTAAAATCCTTATCACAATAGTCTGATAAATTACAGAAGCATTTGCAAAGGAGTCCCTGCAAAATGTATTTTTAAAAAGAATAATCTGTTTTCTGTATTTTGAAAAAGTGGTTATGATGCTAGGAAGTTTTTTTTCTTGCATTGAAAGATTTATCTTTACTAATTTTATTAAAAGGAAAATGAAACTTGGGCTCATGGTGTTTTAGGTTGTCAATATATTTTTCTAATTTTGGCAGGTGAAAATGAGTAAAGCACAGATTTTTGCTGTGGAGAAAAAAAATCAGGTGAATGAAATGTAGTGGTGATATTGTTTAGTGTCTGCATCAAAAGGAAGGCAAAACACAGCAAATAGTTTCAAGTCCTCTTTAAATTATCATAGTCCAGCATGTGATCCTAAAGCTTTAACCTGAAAGAATGGATGTGATTGTTTGTTCTGTTGTGAACAATCGCATCCATTACAACATAAAAAGATGCTGCATTAATGCTTTTGGTGTAAATCCTTTTCTTCTAACAATTCACTTGATATGAAAAAGGAATTCCAAAGTCAAAGAGTAAAAGCAGACGCCCCTCATTGGCACTAAGAAAAATGACTGTCCTCACCAGCAGGCAGTAAGAGAGGCACTGCAAGGCAGAGAAGTCTCAAGGTTACTTTCTCTCCAGAGTCTTAATTTACAAGGCAGACATGCACAGCCTCTCCAGACCACCAGGTAGGAAAAACAGCTTGATGTTTTAATGAAAGTGCAACACTGGGTCTCTAACTGCCAAAGTCACTGTCAGCTAGATAAATGCTCACAGAAATATTGCTAATGTGATGAAACTTCAAAATCCATCAATATACAGTCCACACTAGCATTACCTATGACAGTTTTCCCACTGGAGCTCCAAAGTGATATAAATTATTACATAGTGTTCATAAGCCAGGAAGTATTCAGTGATGGAAATCATATTCAGTCACTCGAAATCAGAGTTCTATAATACACGTGACCAACTCAGGATTTTGTGCAATATATCCCCACCTTTTGCTTATAAATCTGAAGAAGAAGTGAGTTAGGAAAAAGAATTCCAAGAAAGTTGGAAAATTTTCTCTACTTTTGGGCCAGATGCTGGAGTATTTTCAGTGGAACCTCATTAGTTTGCAACATCTAAGTAGCAGAGCTGTTGAGAGGAAATTTGTAGAGATTATTTAACTTCCTTATCTAGAATGAAAAATTCTTATGAGAGAGTGGGGGAGGTAAATTTTGGGGTTTTTTCCTTTATTTTTCAGAATATATACTTGCTGAATTTATTGTATTTCCTCCTCAATTACAGTAGTCTCAGGACAAATTAATTATGTAAAAGGCCAACTCTTTTCTACTTGCTTTGAAAAAATTAACCATTATTGTTTGAAAAAATTAACCATATACATATGTTACATATACATATATATAAATAAATATAAATAATATGTTTATTATTATATGTCATATATATTATTAGTATATGTCATATATAAATAATATGTTTATTATTTTTGGTTGACA
>VWYI01039976.1:0-10429 GCA_013399455.1 Anthoscopus minutus | reverse complement strand
TTGATAATACATAAAACCTAGACTGAAATTTCTAGTAACCAAAGCTTTTTGGCATTCATATGTAGTCTAGGAGTTTAGATTAGAGGTATATCAGCATAATAGGAATTATTTCAATTTGGTTTTAAAATATTACAGCTATGATTTGGGGCTGATTTTAGTTAGAGCAGAAAAATGTCAGAATACAGAAAATCAGAAGCAACCAAATAAATATATATCTTCCTTTCGAAGAAGAAATTTCTGATTATTTTATTTATTTTCCTATTGGTTTTTTCCCTGCTTGAAGACTGAGATTTCACTCAGTACAATTTTTTGACATTACATAGAATAATTCTCTAAGAGCAATAGATATAAATCTATTTATAGATAGAAACTGTAGGTAGAAACTATAGGTAGAAAACTGTAGTCTGCTCAGAATTTTCATCTTGCTTCCCCTACATTTTCCAGAATCTTTGTCTTTTGCTCATGCAGACAGACAACTGAAAATGACAAAACTGTCATTATGCCTAAATTCACTTGGAAATAAGTCCTTTCTTTCTGAAATGTAACTTTATCACTCTCCTCCTGAGCTACAGCTTTGCAATCTGCTGTTATGCTTTTTCTAACTATTGCAAAACATAGTGCAACTTAACAATCCTTCCCTCCAATTAACCTCTCAGAAAAGCTTGTTTAATAGCAAATGTTAGTGTTTTGTTATGAAAACAAATTAGTTTGCAACTATCTATAGAGCTATTAAACAGTAACTTAATGATGAAATTAAAGAAGTGCCCCCGTCTTGACCTGAAATGATTTATAAAACCAGCCCAAACACGCTCTATGACAGATTGCATCTATGGATAAGTTTAAAATCATTGGAAATACTCCAACTGTGCAGAAGAAGTTAATCCTCATATTTAAAAATAAATGTGAGTTAGGCAATATTTAAGCTAGTTAGCATGACACAAATTCTGGACAAATTTGATAAGAAATATAATTGGCAAAGTATTAAAAGATTGCAACTTAATGGTAATAAAAGTAGCTTTATGGAAATTAGATGTTTAAGAAAAAACGAATACTTTATTTTCAGAGATTGTAGCTTGATTACCATGGAAACCTAGTAATTGAAGGTTGCTCAAAGACAATTTGCTTGATGCTGCATGATGTGATTGGAATTTAGACTGCACAAAACCAGAGTGTTTTGTGTTGAGATGTGGTCAACTAATCGGAGATAGAAAAGTGACAGAACAACACCTTCACTAGGGAAATTGATATTGGTTTTTGCCATTTCCATACAAAATTACAACTGCCTGCCTTATTACAATGCAATAGGTGAAATGACTTGACAAGCCCACCATTTTCACTTTGTCTAGCAGGACATGGAGGTTAATTATGATTCCTGGGCTCCTATTCATATCATTTAAAGTTGGAAGCACTTTGGTCTAGCACGGGTATTACATTGGATGAGATCCAAATAACTACAAGGTGGGACAAAATAATTCAAACCCCATATTTCCTGCTAGACAATTATTTGATGTAGCAACTCAGCTGTGGCCATCATGTCATTTTAGTCTGTTCTAAAAGTTTTCAAGTCAGCTATTTCATGCAAAGATTGCTGGTGAGCATTATATTGTGTCACTGACCAATCACAGAATATAAAAATGACCAATACGGTGTACCATTTATATGAAACATGATAGAGTCTTAGAAGTTGCGTCTTTTTCTTTCTTTTTTTCGCTTTCTTTAAAAAAAAGATAAAAAATGGCTTTCCTTTTTTTGTCTTAGCTTTTCCTTAATCCTACTCTGTTTCTTCCTCTTAATTTATCACATTTTATAAAGTCAGAAGAAAAAATGCTCATTTTTTACGTGCTGTTTTTGGCTGGGATAGAGCTAGTTTTCATCATGGCAACTAGTTTGGGGCTGTGTTTTGGATTTGTGCTGAAAGCAGCTCTGATAACCAGAGGATGTTTTCATTATAACTTGTAGAGAGCCAGCAACTTTTCTGCCCCTCACCCCACCCCACCAGCGAGTAGGGTGGGGGTGCACAGGGAGCTGAGAAAGGAAACAGCTGGGACAGCTGAGCCCAGCTGAAAATGGGTACCAAGTGATGTGCTAGCTAATGAAACCTTTACAACAGAGCCTTTCTTTTGGTTAAAAAGCAGTATTTTCCTATATAAAAAGCAAACAAACAAAAAAAACCCCACAAAACCAAAAAAAACCCCACCAGATTCTTTATCTGCCTGTGTTTTCATCCTGTAACATGGACTCAGAAGCCCAAATATTAAAGCAAAACTGTCTAATTCAGACTCCAAGGATTTAACTAGAAAAATCTCTTCTGATGCATTGTAAGATTAAATTCACTTATGTGTCATTGTGATTCATTGGTATCTTATAATTATTTTGTGATGAAGTAGTATGTTAAATCTCCATTGTCTGTCATTTCTACATGATGAGTAATCATAGATCAGAAACTCTACTTGTTGGTTTCAGTTCATACATACACAACCTGGTAGTTTACACGCTACTGCATTGCTGTTACTTCAGGACTCAAGATCCTGAAATAACCAGATTTAACTTTATCCTTTGATCCTGCAGGGTACTGATGTATCGACGATGAAGAGAGACGGGGAGACTGACTGGTCATCAGAATCCGATTTTATTGGGAACTTACAAGGACTTATATACTGTTTCAGGAGACTAACAATGTTTACTACAAAGATTGGGTTGATCATCAAATACACAAACTTATGCATATCATAACATTCCCTGTCTTGCAGAGCCAAATGGGATTTCCTTTTCCCGGAAAACTGCAATCTGGGTTTAATCTCAGGGTTCCATTTGCATATGCCAAGGCATCTCGCTTATCAAATCTTTTATGCTAATAAGGTCTAAAGCACTCTCTGTCTTGTGTATTCCCACACTGATGATGCTTCCTTTTGGCATATTTTGCCTCTATGCAGGAGATGGGAAAGACCAAGTTGATACACAACACACACATACACACATACTCTACATATGCTTATGTTTTTGACCAAAGACACTGAGTAAAATCTCAGATAGAACAAGGAAGCTTCTTGGGAAACTGTACTAATAATCTCCATCTTTTATCAGACCTACCCTGTCAACTTGCTGGCACTTTTTGCTGGCATCTTCTCCAACTTCGTACCAATTCCTGTTTTTCCCTGTTTGTCTAATAATATATTATGTGGCATATTATTACATGAGTTATTGACATTTAGATTGGTTCTATAAACAAAATCTTCAATTTCTAGAAAAAGAGGTCTATTAAAAAAAAGTTTGTAATGATCTGGAATAGTAACATTTCTAAAATTTTGTTGTACTTTTTGTATTTTTCTATATTTTCCCTTATATTCCCTGGTTTTGTTTTCCTGTCTATAATTGTTCAAAACCTCACACACATGTAAAGCAAAGTTAATGTAACTTTAGTTTCTTTGCCATCTTCAGTACTATGTTCTTTTCTTCTCCCTATCCCCCCCAAAAAATCCCAAAAACCCCCAAAAAGAAACAACAAAACCAAAAAAACCCCCAAACTTTGCAGTATTATGTCTCAGTTCTCCCTATGCTGCAATTCTGTTTGCTCAGCATGCCAAAACCCAGGTATTTGAGTCTTGTTTTCAATTTAAAAGCATTAACTCCAGGCAGCCATTTAATATCTGTGCCTAGGCTTGTTATCTTTAATACTTTCCAACATTTTACATAGAAGGTCTGTAAGAAATTTTTTACAATTTTTTTATCTGAAAAGAAATAATTTTCAGTTTTTGTTTCTATCTATCTATCTATCTATCTATCTATCTATCTATCTATCTATCTATCTATCTATCTATATCTAAGAGTTTAAAATTAAGCCAAAGACCTGGACTATGATCATCACCATTTCTGGTATTTTTTTATAAAGAATGTAGAAAATGCACAATATCAATAGTCTCCCAAGTAACAACAATGAATATTTAATGACGTCTTTGTAGGTTAACTTCCTATAGTGCATATGCAAAATGAATTTACAAGAGTATGTAGTGAGAGGACAGGGAGGAATGGCTTCAAACTGACACAGAGTAGGTTTACACCAGATATTAGGAAAAAATTCTTCCCTGTGAAGATGATGAGGCCCCAGCATAGGTTGCCCAGAGAAGCTGTGGCTGGCCCATCCCTGGAAGTGTTCAAGTGTTGGATGGGGCTCTGAGCAATCTGGTCTAGTGGGACATGTCCCTGCCCATGGCCTGGAACAGGACAATCTTACAGGTTCCTTCCAGCCCAGACCATTCTGTGATGCTGTGATCTAGCACACTATTCATAAGTCATTCTGCTGGCAGTTCATCTGAAGGTAGTTAACCAATATATTTACCTATCAGATATTATTTGAAACTAAATTAATTTTTAAGAATCTTCTTGGTGTTAATAGATGCAAAAAGCTAATATGTCATTCTGAAAGACAACATAGCTACAGAATGTCAAAGCTGGCACAGTGTACCATTTGCCACCTGAATTCAAAATCCATCTATGGATTAGCAGGAATGACTAAACTAGAACATATAAAACTAAATTTATGAATGGTTAATTATGAGTTAGGCTTACATCTGCAATGAATAGCACAAAGTCTATGTACCGATGAAGTCCTATTCAGTAGCTTAACTACAGTCTTCTAAAAAAAGACATCTTTGAAGATCTCGTTGGGTTTGGTTTTTGTTTGTTTTGTTTCTTTGTGGCAGATGTTCTTGTAATTTCAATCATGCCAGAACTATTTCCTTTTATCACTTGCAAAATTGCACTGAAGTCATGAACACAATGACTATAACTCGCCTGTCAAGTACGGTTATGTTCAGCCTCTCCATTTCCCATAGCTCATCATTTATCCCTCCTCTCATTTTGGTAAGTGTTCTGACTTATTTTTAAAAGTCTCTGGCCCTTACCAAAAATATGCTTTTGTCCTTATAACCACTGGCTCGATTAACACAAAGTGGGAGGAAGCCCAGCACAGGTGGAAGGCTGATGTGACCACTAAATCCCAGTAATCTTTTCTGTACTTTTAAATGTTTTGTTTGGTTGTATATTTCATTCTTTTTGTTCTAACATTGGAGAAGATTGCTAATAGAGGTGATTTTAACTCAGGCTGAAAGTTGTCATGAAAGTGGTTTATGCCAGAAGTCTGTTCTGTTTTACCTGCCATGTACAAATGTTTCAAAGTGCACTGTAGGTCAGGCATGAAGATAAAGTATCAAACAGAAGAGAGAATATATTCTCCCAAAAACAGTACCATTGATTTGCTGAGTTAGACAACATTTGGATAAAATTATATTTTTTTTTCCACATTAGGAAGTAGAAATCTTTGTAAAAAGCAATGTTTAGATGCATGGAATTACACAGAAAAAATATCTGCTTTTTTAAAAAAACTCTAAAATATAGTTGTGATTTTATGAATGCCCACTAAATAGAGGTCTTTTTTTTTTTTTAAGTCAATCTTTGGTAGAATCTTCTGACTGTCTTGCTCAAATACAATGGAATGTGTCATCCTCTGAAAGAGAGAATGTTGACCATGTCATCAACTGGCATCACATCTATATCCTGAAGCATCCAGAGGATGTGTGGTGGCAATATGCATAAATATGGATATGGAGGAAAGGCTTTCAGTTTTTTCTGTGTAATTTTTAATTTTGGCAATCAAGTTAATAATACAAACCCATTAATTATTTGTATGACTGAGGATTATATGTGATACTCTGTTTATTTTACTGTTTATTTTCGTCTACATCCAGTTCTCTGTCTTTCTTCTTCACCCTGCAACTTACTGTCATAGAGATACCATTCACAACACATGGCATGGGCCATGGGTTAAGTGTAGGAGGAAAAATGTAATTTAACTTTCTTTAAAATTAAATATACTGTTTCCACTATCACTTCTATCAAGTTATAGCAGCAGAACTAGGGGATATTGCTGGTTAAATTTCTAAGTCTTCTACCACCCAAATTGCTTTAAGAGTTGGTATCCTTTTATTTATGGCACATATTTACTTATGACAGTTGCAATGGAATTGAAAGTCTAAAAAGTGACCTATATATTAAAAAAAAAAAATCCAAACAGAATGCCACAGTGTAGGAAGCACATTTATTTGTATGTGTAATTATTTTATTTCTGACAGTCATGTGCATGAGAAAATAATAGTTTTCAGTTCCACTCAATGACAAGTTATTCTAGAAACTTCAATGTAAAACCTTGGGACTTTTGTCACTGTATAAACAGGACACTATTGCATTTTCATAGAATTTGGTTGAGATAAAGCAGTCATTAAAACAGAGATAACTTCAAAAGAATGGAAACTGTATGTTGATGTCTTTACAACAAACAATCATAAATTTCAGTTTTTTGTTTTCCCAAAATACAGTAACAGGATATAATATGGATCCTATTTATTCTTTATGCATGCAAGGGATTATAATTATTATAACTTATAATTATATCATTCTAGTGGCTGAATTTAATGAGATAAATAATATCATTTCAGTCTATCAATTTAAAAGTTAATGAAACTATTGCCATTAAAATATGGAAAAGTGGTTGAGAAGAAATTTTAAAACCCGTGTTTTTTTCTGAGGTAAACATTGAAATCTAACCAAGGACATTTTTATTAAAGTAATTTATAAAGATAGTCTGTTATTAATTTCCTTGCAAATACCTGAACCGTGCTTATTGTCAAATTTTCAGTATGTATATGTTTTTATTACTTTGTATTATTGATCACTTCCTATCACCTATGCCAAGAGAAGCACTTCCTTGTTTGAAAATGAAGAATCAGATTTAAATCAAAAAAGAGGTTCCAGTATGCTCCAGAAATGAAATTGAAATATCAAGAAATTTCAAGCAAAAACCTTGCAGAACAATTAATTTTTAAACTGGTATTTTAGGTGAAAATCATTATGTAATAAAATATTAATATTTAGTAAGACCGAGCTCGCAGGGAGTGGGGAATGTACATCATGTCTTAGATTCTGGCAACTGTCTGATGCCTGTCACAAAAGGAAAATAGCCCATATTGAATTTGGTCTATCAGAATCTGAATTCTGCTCATGATTTGAAAAAACCTGTGCTGGAACTTAATTACTGAAAAAGAAAAAAACTCACACTGCTCTTCTGGGTTAGTAAGTTTATAGAAAATATAGTGTAAAATATCTGACTACTTCCTGTAATTTGCTTTGGGTCAAAATGAAGATATTTTTGTAACATTTTAAATTTTTCAATGATATAAAAAATCAAGTAACTGCGATGTTAATGATGGCCCCTGGTTCACAAAAGCCAAAACCAGGAAACCCCTTGATAAGCATATTCCCAATCAAAAAAATCGTTGAATCATTGTCCTTCACTCCTAAAGGCCTTGCTGCCTCTACCTTCTGTTGGTGAGGATTTTTGTTTTCCAGATAAAATAAAAATGAAAATAAGGAGGAAGCACATCTGACAATGTATTTGCTGTTACTCATTTTTTCATTCAGTAATGGAGAGCTATAAAATGTAAAGTGTGATCTGGCCACCAGAGCAGGAGGAGATGTGCAGTGGGTGAGAGCAGAGAGGAAAGAGGTGAAAGAGTGAGAATCACAGAATCACAGAATCACAGAATAATGAGGTTGGAAGAGACCTCTAAGATCATCAAGTCCAACCTATGCCTTAACACCTCAACTAGACTATAGCACTAAGTGCCATGTCCAGTCTTTTTTAAACACATCCAGAGATGGTGACTCCACCACCTCCCTAGGAAGACAATTCCAGTGCTTTATTATTCTTTCAGTGAAATTTTTTTTCCTAATATCTAACCTATACCTTCCCTGACATAGCTTGAGACTGTGTCCCCTTGTTCTGTCAGTTGCTGCCCGGTGGAAGAGACCGACCCCCACCTGTCTACATCCTCCCTTCAGGAAGTTGTAGAGAGCAATAAGGTCACCTCTAAGCCTCCTCTTCTCCAGGCTAAACAACCTCAGCTTCTTCAAACGTTCCTCACAGGGCTTGGTCCAAGCCCCTCACCAGCCTTGTTGCCCTCCTCCGGACACGCTCAAGCATCTCAATATCCTTCTTAAACTGAGGGGCCCAGAACTGGACATAGTAACCTGTCCATGAAGTAAGCAGATAATGTAAGCTCTGAAAGATCGGCAGGGAAAAATAATTTTGGGAAAAAAGTAGATCTTAAAGTTCCAAAGCAGCTGTCTGCAAATCTTTGTCACACTCCAGTTTAACTTCAAGTAGTATTTATGACATCATCTGCCCATGAAATAGTATACTCTTAATCAGAAAAAATCACTTAAACCAGCTGTCACATGCATTTGGACCTTGATCATAACTGATGAAGTTTTATGTGATCTGTTTCATTACTTTGACATGCACTATTTGTAGAGATAAAAATATGTATATTGATTTCAAATACTTAAGGATATAAAGTACTTCTTGACATAAATTTTATTAATTTACTTAAAGACTTCAAACAAGCTCAAAACCACAATCCTCATCAAAAAGGCACATTAACCTAGAACTACAATATTTAGAATATGAGGATATTTTAATGAAGATGAAGATTCCCTAATTTGGTCCTAAGGAGATCTCAGTTTAATGGTAAAAACAATCTTACCAGGGCTCAAAGGCCATTTCACATCCAGCAGTGAACCTGAAAAGGAAATTAAAATTCTCAGAGCATCACTTCCTGCAGGGCTTCGATCTTCTGACTCTCTTGGGGTAATCAAGTTTTTAAGGCAATTATTAAAACCAAATCACAAAACTCCACAGTTTTTTCCCACTAAAATTTACAAAACATGTAGCGGTGTGTTACCCAAGATCCACGTGTTTTGGATCACCCCAAGTCTCGCGGGGTTTCTGGCTAACCCTCGAGAGTTCCAGGGAGAGTAGCGAGGGATAGAGTTACACAAGTGTCAATCTGGCTTTTCCCACACCCCCTCTCCTTCGACTGGTAAACTAACTATTCCCTTCCCCTTGCTCCGCCCCGAGGGATAAAAGAGAGATGGTGGGCAGAGGGACGGAAAGTTCACCCTGGGTTTTCGAGAATGAACATCGATGTTGGTAATGGAATTGAATAAAATCGGAATGGGAAACCTAGGTGGAACTTCGCATTTTTTCCTTCACCTCGTCCGGGATTTGCAAAGAGGAGCTCAGAAGGTAAAAGACTAACTTTCTAACTTGCTGGGAGACGCTTTACACTAAAACCATGCTCGCTTCCGCTCCAACCGCGGCGTTCCCAGACTTGCCTCAGTCACGTGGCCCTGGCTTAGCCGCAGATGCTGAGAAGCCAGGTACTGGGGCAAAACCCCCAAAGAGCGTAAAGCAGCCCAATAAATGGTGCTGTGACTCGGATGCCCGAATTTGCAGGCTATCCAAAACCTTTCTGAGCCCTAAAACCTCACGACAGACCCGGACAACCTCGTTCCCCCTGGCAGAGCTTTGTTCTATCGGCTCTCTCAGGAGAGACTGCTTAGATCCTTCTGGGTCTATCTACTAGTTTCGTGGGAATCTGGTGCCTTTTGCATGTTCCCAGACTCACTTTCTGTGAGCCTGATTGCAAGAGGACGAACAGGGTAACCTAAAACAGCCCCCAGAAGGTCCTGTTCCGGTGAAGAGGCCACCCAAACCCAGGATTCCATACCTCTACGGACGGGTAAGTATCTAATTCCAGTGCTAAGATAGAGGACTTACCAACTCTTTTTCGCTCTTTCGAGAGCAAGGCGCAGCCCACCGGAGTTGGCAGCGGGAGCGGGGGTGGCTCTACTTCTGTCTAGTGTGCATGTGCCTTGTCTGGAATTCCTGCGGGTGTTTGGAGTTGTCGCGAAGCCGCGCAGCCTGATAGCGACAGGCGGCGCGCCTCGGGGTCGATTCCACGGCACATCGGCGAGGTTTGAGCTTGGGGTGGCTTCCTCCGTGACCGCGGCGAGTGGCCGCGGGGCAGACCGCGTGGCGGAGCGCGTGGCAGAGCGCACAGGGGCCGGGCGCTGCCGTTCTCTGTCGCTCAGCGGCAGAGCATGTGGACTGGCGTGCGGAGCGGGCGGGTATGTCTGTCTTTCCTTCGCTGCCGGAGCGGCGCGCGGGCCACGCAGTAACAGCGGCGAACAGCCGCAGCGCGTGGGCAGCGTGCGTGGCGGATCTCACCCCCCCTCTCCCCAAGCCGCAAAGGCACGCCACCCTGGCGAGAAGCCAGAAAAGCACATGCTCACTAGCAGAAGCGAAAAGCCAAAGGCTCTCGTCCTAACCCGGTGGCCTTTTTTTTTTTTTTTTTTTTTTTTTCCTGTGGTTTCCAGAGCTGAATTTTGGAGTTTCTGTGGTCGGTGTGGTTTGTGCTGTGTATTTTTCATCTATTATGGGAGCTAAACTGACCTCAGCACAAAAATATGCTTATTATGAAGTTTTAAGTATATTAGCAAGAGGGGAGATGTCTTTTTCTAAAAGGAAATTTAA
>VWYI01039973.1:0-12839 GCA_013399455.1 Anthoscopus minutus | reverse complement strand
GTTTTGGGAAGACTGCTTGCCTGGGGGAGGGACCACACAGCATAGCAGATGAAAGACTCCCTGCCCTGAGCAGACAGAAGATCTGCAGTCATGAACTGGCCAAAACCCCCACACACTGTCTCCCTGTGCTGTCAATGGGAAAGAGGGAGGCCCTGGGGAGGAAAAAGGTCTTATAAAGGCTTATTTTACTTCTGATCATCCTCCTCTGACTCTGTTAATAATAAATTTACTTTATGCCTTGAAATTTGATCATGTTTTGCCTTTAGAGTGTTTTCTCCCAGTCCATTTCTCAATTCATGAGCCCTTCATTAATTTATTTTCCCTCTTCTGTGCGCAACTATACAGAAGTGAGGTGAGCGAATTACTTCCATGGATGTCTATACTTGGCCAGTGATGCCTTGGGCCTTTGGGTTTTCTGTTCTGCATTGGTGTGTGGCTTTTGTTCAGGGTTACTAGGATCTTTTCACAGGGTGATGAAGACACAACAGTCCTACTCCAACTGGGGATTCAAGAACATTTTTTCCTAACTTCAGGCTCAAAGTATAAACAACATGGAAGGAGGAGGGCAAGTGGGACTCCTGTATGCAAATGGACCAAAACATAAAATATGTGGTCTCGGGACTGGGCCCTCCCTTTTTGCCTCCATCTTGGAGCCATCCAGGCAGAGCCGCAATTGTAGCATTGATGCTATCTGGGTGTGGCCTTTAAAGGCCTCAATAAATATCCTTTATTCCTCTTAACTCCATCTAGCCTCTGTTCCAGCTCTTCAAGGCATCATCAGGGTCAAACCATGACAGCTGTCATCAGGGAAACGTTGGAAGGTCTCACAAAATCCTTCTGATCTCTGACTCCAGAGATCCTAAACAGATCCTAAACAGGGGAATGAGTACACCTCAGCTGAGAGGCAAAATTGAAAGACTTCTCACTCCTCTTAAGTCATAAAATTATTAAAGCTGGAAAAGACCTCCAGGATTACCAAGTCTAACCAAGACCATCCCAGAATACAGAGTTATGGACTGACTGAAGGGAAAAGCTGAATCTGTCCATTGTATAAGCATGATCCCACCCCAGGGGTTTTCCCCATTCAAATCTCCTTCCTTTCCTGCTATGCCCCAAAGACCCACATCCATGGTTCTGAGCAACCCTTCCACATGGCAGAAGAAATGGAAACTGATCCATCTTCCACTCTCATCCAGGTGGAGATTATAACACAGGGGTAGCCAGAGGCACCCCCAAGGCTGAGGCACCACTGTTAGCCCAGCTCAGTCTGTGATCCCACTAGAGCAGTAGCTGCAGGAGGCTGCAAGGACTGACCAATCCAGGAACCATTCCATACCTTAACAAAAAATTTCCCAGCCTTGCCCTCCACACCTTCACACTCAGCGGCTCCACACACCTGCATTTCCAGTTGTCCCTGTCCCAGAGGGTGTCACTCCAGCTGAGCCAGGACCCCAGCGCAGCCCCAGCAGCACATGGGGATGCCCCAGGGGAAGTACTGTCCAGAAGACTGCAAACCCCAAAAGTGCTGTTTGGGAATCACTCCAAAAAGCAAAAGAGGCCTGTGGAAAATTTTTGAGAGTAAAAACTTGGGGAAAAAGCAAAAACCTTAAAACCAGGCAGTTTCCCAGTAGGAATTCCAGAGGGTATTCAAAAAGCTGCCTCTGATGCAAGGGAAACTCGGATCTAAGATCTCACGTATTTTAAAACATTTCTCTCCAGCACAGCTGTCCTAGTGAACCTGCATGAGTAGTCCCACCCTGGACCCAAGACACACCATGATTATGAGGATTTTTTTAATCATTATCATTAATTTGTTAAAATTATTATTACATATTCTGGTTCCCAGCCAGCACTTTTCTAATGAAGGATGTTTCATCAGGAAGTTCTTGACTGGCTTATACATCTTGGGAATCCCAGGCAATAAGAAAACCATTAAAATGGATGTGAGCAGTCACGGGGACACTTGGCACTTGTCACAACTTTTGCAGTGTACCCCACATCCCTGAGTACCCCATGAGCACCAGGCTGTGCTGGCAGACCCCCAACTCTCCTGTTTGCAGAGTGCTCCCTCCCAAGCCAGAGCTGTCTGTGCCCCCCAGGACTGGCCCCCAGGAGGATTGAGCAGGATGGATGATGTGGGATGAGCCACCTCAGTGCCCACCTGATGCCAGAAGACTCTGGTTTGGAGCAGAGAAGGGGATTCTTGTACCACTAACCTGCATTAGGAATAACAGAAATAATCAGGAATTGTTTGCAAACCAAGGAAACTCGGTTTAGAAGTGAAACCTCCCTGTGCCTTGCAGGTGGTCCTAGCCCTGCATGGGGCTCCTCTGCAGGGCACCCTACCCCACTGAAATCTTAATTCTTTTTTACTGCTTTTCTCAGCCTTTGTGGAGCTGCAAGCTCTCTGCCATCCTTGCTTTTCATCTCTGCCCTCCATCTCCAAAGCTCTGCTCCCCAAAGCCTCCACCCTTGCCTACATGAAGTACCTGGCATAGTCAAAAATTTCCTTCTTGGTGATGCCCCAGCCAGGACTTGGGGTAGACAATGTAGAAACAAACCAGTAACACCAGTCACCATCCATCACTGGAGGGTTTGCTTCACTCTCAAGAGCTAAGGAAAATGTATCTCCTGCATTTTGAAGTGGGGGTTTCAGTCAGAGCTAAGCAAGTTTCAGCAAGAACCTCTCAAATCAATCTCTGCCCCTTTCTACAAGCCAGATGGGTCACAAACTTTATCTCAGCCCTCCCACCTCCCACATCTTTTGAGTCATCTCCCCACCACCCCCTCTCATCTCACCATGCCAGCATCACAAATAGCCTCCTCCTGACTTACTCCCTGTCCCTCATCAGCTCTTGCAGTGACCCAGCTCCCCTCCCTTTGCCTCCTTCTCTCCTCACTGTCCTTCCCAGGGCTGCTGGCAGCCCCTCATGGTCTCCCCAGGGCTCCACACTTGCTCCCTTTGCTCTCTTCTAGCCATTTGTCCAGGACATTTCTCACATCCAGGCAATCCTCACTGGCACTGTCTTTGTGACCAGCCCCCTCAGTACCAGGGCTGTCCCCAGGGAGTGTGTGGGGGTTCCAGGGAGCAGGGCAGGCAGCCCTGTGTCCATGTCCATGTCCCCTCCTTGGACAGCACAAACCCTGGACAGACACTCAGGACATGGTGCGTATCTGCTGGGATACCCCTCAGCCCTCCCATTACACCCTAGATAGGCTTTTCTAGGGCTTGCCCTGAGGGCAGGACACATTCCAAAGGCGTTTCTACATTCCTCTGCTCACCCTGTGTCCCTGGAGCAGGTGGACATACAGCTCTCTGGGGATGCTGTGATGATTTTCTTTGCAACCAAAAGCAGGACAATGTCCTGGGCTGAAGCTGGAACTGGGGGAAGATTTGAGGAAACCCCAAACACTGCAGGAGCTAAACTGCAATCAGCTTGACTCCATAATAATTCTCTTATAGCAGCTAAATCCACTCTGACAGAGCTGTTGGGGATCCAGGTGCTTTTAAAGACCATTTCAATGCCATGTTTGTCTGGTTTATTGCAGACTCAGCCTGGCCACTACAGTGAGAGAAGAGGGGAATTCTTTAGCACTTGGTGGACAGCAGGACAAAAAAGCCTCTGCCCATTTTGTGCTTTGTGGAGGCAGAGCAGGAAAGGAGGCACCACCACCCTGCAGCTCTGCAAGGAATTTACCATCACTTCAGTTTTTTAAAGCTCATTTCAACCCATTTCCTTGATTGTTTTAATCCAGCAGTTGTTTTAGTCCTAAATGCCACTCACACCTCTGAATGCTTTCCAAATTGTTTCCTTCCACACACACATTCCTGAGGTCCCCAAGCCAAGCCTCCCTGTTGGTGTCCTGGATGAAAAGCAAAGTCCTGGGGAGGTCTGGCAACATCTCTGATGTTCAGAGGTTTCTCAGCAGCACAATGCCACAGTTTAGGCAGCTCCCAGGGGTGAACAGCAGGACCCTGTATTAAAATACAGAGTACAGGAGAGCAACCCCATTGAGCCTCTGTCCCAGCTCGGGTGGGACTGGATGCTGCCGCCATGTGCCCAAGGAACACCCCCGGAGCAGCACTGATTCACCCAGCCCTCCTCTGCTGTACTCACGGCCTGCCTCAGATTCCAACCCGTGAGGAGCGTGGGGGTAGCAGGGCCCACACTGCACATGGGAGCTGCTCACAGCCGTGTCCAACTGTGCACTTGATTTACTGCTTGTTTTCTGAGATCTCGGAATGCTGTGGTTCCCGGGCAATCCCATGGCAGTGACAGCTCCCCTCGTCAGGGTCTGTCCCAGGGGCAGGCAGGGGTAAGGGAGCTCTGCTCCCTTGGACACAGCCGGCATGGAGAGTGGGCTGTGAGAGTGGGCACGTGTGGCACCTTGTTACCATGCTGGGAGCGTGGGGCTCCGAGGAGCCTCTGCCGTGGGTGAGCTACCCCTGATGGTGTCACCTCACTGCCTTGCAAAATTCCTGCTGTCTCTTTTACCCACCAGCAATGCTCTGGGCATCATTAGTCCTTCAGTTATACAATGTTTAAAAGAGAGAAAACAGCCACAGAGCACAAGAGTGATGTAACCACAGAACCCCACTAGTCACAAATCCAGAGACCTGTGGGTGCAGCCAGTGCTGGCCCAGGGCAACCTCACTAAAGCAGGAACCGCCGGCAGTCCCACCTGCAGGAGTATCACTCTGCTGGAGTCGGGTGCCATGGGGACACTCGACCAACCCACAAGAGAGTGCAAGTCTGCCAAGGTGTGGAGGTTGTTGAGGGGGAGCTCCTGACCTCTTCCTGGGAAGGTTCTCTCAGCATCTTGTGAGTGAATGGCTCAAGGGTCAGGGGTGTTCTCAGGGTACTGGCAGCTCTCTGCAGCAAATGGTTAATTCTGAATAACTTCCCACACTTGTGGAGGTTGTTTCCAGCCCTTATTTAGCACTCCTTGCCTGAAGTAGACATCTGACAGCTGCAGCTGGCCACTTCCAAAATAAGATCCTGGTAATTTGGGGGAAAGAGGGAAAGTTTGAAAAGCCAATTTTTGCTCCCATTTGTTATCATGAGGATCAGTGCTTAGGTTGTCCCAGCTTCCCACACCCATTTTGTCCAGCTTCTTTTTAGGCTGTAGGTCCTAAATTCTCCACCTTGACTGTCCAACTTCAGGAGAAAGAGCATGGCTGGGAATACTAGTGCAGAGTCCAAGCATCAGGAGTGCATCCCTGTTCCAGGTCAGTGCTGGGAGCAGTGCTGCTCTGGACTGATGTCCAGCGTCTCGCACACATGTTCTCCATGTAGTTCCAAGATTTGAATCTTCACAAACGGGTTGTTTTAAAGCATACCAAGATATCAGGAGGTTTGGGAACAATCCTCTGCCGGGATCAGTCTCTTCTGACATCTTTCAAGTGAAAAGATGAGAGGAAATGGCCTTAAGTTGAACCAAGGGAGGTTTAGATTTGATACAGGGAATTGGAATAAGTCCCTCAGGGAGGTGGTGGAGTCACCATCTTTGGAAGTGTTCAAGAGGTGTCTGAATGTGGTTCCTCAGAATGTGGCAGTGATTATGGTAGTTTTGAGTTGATGCTTGGTGATCTTGAAGTTTTCTTCCAACCCTGGTGATCCTATGATTCGATGACATCATAAAAGCTGTGTGGGGAGTGCACACCACCAACACTGGACATTGTTTTTCTGGGTGCTCTGAGAGCTGTCCTGTGGGGCTGCAGTACTGCCATCCCAGAGGGCAGATCCAGCCTGGTCAGGGTCCAGCCTGGTCGGGGTCCAGCTCTGACCTGTCACTGCAACCTCCACATGACACCAACAGCCTGCATATTACACTCGGCCCAGGAGCATGCCTGGGCCCTCAGGAAGATACTCTGCCAGACACTGCCTTGTGACACTTTGGTGACCATGGTGTGCTGGTTCTGAAGCCCCTCCTGTGCTGTTTCTATTCTCTTTCAGCAGCATTTAACTAACTCCAGCATTATCAAACCAGTCTGTCAGCAAGCAAGGCTAACACATCTCCTCTCCCAGGCAAACAGCCTGGCCAAATATTTGTTAGTATTGTTTTCTTTTTCCTTCACATTTAGGGTCTGGAAAGCTCCATATTTATTTTCCCTGTGCCTGTACCTGGCTCTGGTAATGGGCCAGTCCTGCAAGGTCCCTCAGGACCCTCCTTGTGCCCAAAGGAGTGAAGGACCTGGAGACAGCAGCAACATTCCATTTCCCAAAGAGGGCTCATAAGAAGGCTGCAGAGGGACTCTCATGAAGCCATGTCGTTATTGGGTAAGGGGAGAATGGCTTTAAGCTGAAGGAGGGTAGATTTGGATTAGATATTGGGAAGAAATTGTTCCCTGAGAGGGTGGGGAGGCCCTGGCACAGGGTGCCCAGAGAAGCTGTGGCTGCCCCTGGATCCCTGGAACTGTCCAAGGCCAGGCTGGACATTGGGGCTTGGAGCAGCCTGGGACAGTGGAAGGTGTCCCTGGCCATGGCAGGGAGTGGAACTGGAGGGCCTTTAAGGTCCCTTCCAACACAGACTATTCTGAGATTCTGTCATTTCAAGATCCCAGGCCTGCCTCTGCCATGCAATGCAGCACATCCTGCATGAACTGCACAAAACCAAGGGACCATTCCTCTTCCAAGGCCCATAGATGAGCTATTCTCATGTGATGCACATTTGTTGCCACAGCCTGAGGCTGAACTCTCTGCTCAGGCTCCTGGGCCAGTTGGTGCTTCCAGAAGCAGCTGGGTTTGCTCCAGGCCCACATCCCTGTCTGGCTTCCAGGGCATCTAGACACCTGCTGAGGTGAAAATGTCTTGATGGCCAGAGCTACACTTGAACAACTAATCCAACCCAATGCTTTGGTTATGATTCAAGGGCTCCGATACCTTCCTGAAAGATACCCAAACTCACTGGAGATCTGAGCACCAAGACTTTGTTGCCCCTTTGACTAAACTTTTGTTACACCCCTGGGAGAGCTGCTGTTCCCAGACTGGTGTCCAGCACCCTGGTGTCAAGTGCTCTGGAAGGACCTAGCTCTCCCACAGCCACGCACACACATGCACATGCCTATTCTACAATCAAGAACTTGGCAGTGTTTCAGCTCTCTGAGCACCTCCTGGACCCTGATGAGGAGAGAGAGACCCTGCAGCCTATGTGAGAAATCTTCCATTTACTGCTTGGGAAGAAACACAAACTTCACTCTTTTTTCCTTTAACCTAATTAAATGAGTTTCAAAGGTGCTGCTTCCTTCTCAGCAGGCTCCATCTTTTTATCTGCACCTGTGAAGGCAGCTTTTACTTCTCTTCTGATGAGCACATGAGCTCTACTTACCCTACCTACATTTACCCTAATCTCTTGCCCTTACTATAGTGTTGGTTCTTAAACTGAGAACATTCCTGAGCTGAAAATCATTTCCTATTTCATGGATGAAGCACAGAGCCTCGGACCATTTCCTGTGCTGTGCCTTTTTGCTGAAGCATTCCTTGATTTGCTGCTCAGCACACACAATGTGGCTGCAGCTCTCCAGCACCTGCAGCTGCGTGTCACAGATCCAGCAATTTCTGGGACCTGCTTAGGGGTCAGCCCACCTCAGCCATCACTCCTGCTCATCTTTACTCTGCCCACCCTGCACTAACAAATCCCTTAATGAATCACTTTAACTCTCTACAAAATTACAGTGATTTTCTAATTCAGCTGTTTCATTTTGTTTCAAGAAATCTTTGACACTGAAAACGGTCTTTCACAAGGTGGGGAAAGAGACTCTTTGCATTTTGGCAAATGGTTTGTTTGAAGCACAGAATCACGGAACGATCCAGGTTGGAAGAGACCTTCAAAATCACCTCATCCAACCAACCCAAGCACCATCATAATCAGCCCTAGCCCACATTCCCAGGAGCCACATTCAGACACCTCTTGAACAGTTTCAGAGATGGTGACTCCACCACCTCTCTGGGCAACTTATTCCAATACCTGACCACTCTTTCAGGTAAAAAATATTAAATCTAATCTGAACCTCCCTGGTGCAATTCAGGGCCACCTCTTCTCATCCTTTCACTTGAGACATGGCAAAAGAGCCCCACCTCACTACAAGCACTTTTCAGGGAGTTGCAGAGAGCACTGAGATCTTCCCTGAGCCTCCTCGTCTCCAGAGAAAGTTGGGTACAAGTTATAGCACAGCGCAGTGAGCATCAGGGGTTGTTTTTTGTTGACACTTATAAAACGGAATCCCAGACTGGTTTGGGTTGGAAGAGACCTGAAAACTCATCTTGCTCTAGCCCTTGCTAGTCCCCTGGGCACCTTCCACTGTCCCAGGCTGCTCCAAACCCCATCCAGCCTGGCCTTGGGCACTGCCAGGGTTCCAGGGGCAGTCACAGCTGCTCCGGGCACCCTGTGCCAGGGTCTGCCCACCCTCTCAGGGAACAATTCCTGCCCAGTATCCCATCTCTCTCTGCCCTCTGGCAGCAGGAAGCCTGTCCCATCCTGTCCTGTCCTGTCCTGTCCTGTCCCTCCAATAAAGTCTCCATCCTCCTTGTAGGCCTTGTAGCCTCGTGCACGCGGGCAGGGGGACGCTCCCTTCCCAAAGCAGTCTCCAGCGGGAGCCGCTCAGCCCGGCAGCAGACACTCTGCACACACTCCAGCACACCCCCCCTGCAGCAGNTGCACACACTCCAGCACACCCACCTTGCAGCAGGGGAATAACCAGAGGCACCTTCAGCATGGCTGTCCAGAGGGGGTTTATCAGCCACCACTCCAGGGCAAAGCAGGGACCAAAGGCAGGGATAGGCTGAGGGCCCAGGATTATTTATGGGTAGAGGGGGACAGAGCAAAGGATTGAACAGGGATAAGGGAAAGTGCTGCAAAGGCAGGGTTAGGGAGAGGGGAATCCCATGGGATAACAGGGGCAGAGGATTGCACCAAACTGGAGCCAATGGGGAAACAGGGAAGGGAGAACTTTCCAGGGGAAAGACATCAAAGGTAAAAAGGGGAGGAATTACCAACAGGCTAACTGGGTATATAGAACTGGGGTACATTAAAATGGCTGTGCAAAGAGCTATGGGGGAAGACCCTTTCTTTATATTTTCATATGAGGGAAATCCTTTTCTTTATTATACCACAGAGGCTTCCTTCCATGCCATTATTGCCCTTGGGTCCAGAGCCTCTACAGTAGGCTCCCTTCAGGTGCTGAACGGCTTCAGTTAGGTTCCTCCAAAGCTTCTCTTTTCTGCCACAAGGCTTCAATTAAAAGCGTCCTTACTGGGATACTGGAGGTGTGGACAGGACAGGCACATCAGCAGGGGAGTTGTGGCCAGCTCCTGCAACCATAGCCTCTGCTACAGGAGCTGCACTGTTGTGTGTGAAGTGCTGTGCAGCCCCTGTGGTGCCTGTTGCATGTGGCTCTGAGTCCCTGCTGATCTTGCTCTGGCCTGGCTTGGCACCAGTAGCTGTATCATTCATTTGCTTGAGGTTGTGTCCGGAAAAGCCAGGGAAGGTGATATCAGTGTGAGCACAGAGCAATGCAGCCCTGTTATCCACTTGGAAAAGCAGAAGGTTCACTGCCATTCCAGCTGTTGATACACGTTGTCTGCAGAGAATTAGGTCAGTAAAAGCTTCGGAAGTAGGAACACACTGTGCTTCTCCAGGGGCAAGCTGCAAGCCTGTTCTGGACTACGTGGGATTCACAACTGCCCTGCCAGTCCCTTGGAAATGGCTCTGTAGTAACAAGAACCTGTCAGGCTCAGACAGTTGTTTCAACAGACGGTGTTGTCTTTGCATTGACAGGGAAAATATGCCAGAGCAGTTGTCTGGGAGTTTGGGAAGGTGAGCAGGAAACCTTTCCTAAACAAACAGAGAAGAGTCAGGTTTCCTCAAGGACAGGGACCAGGACAGAGAGCTGCTCAACTGTCTCTGGGGATCCCATCCCCTGGGGAAGAGCAGGATCCATGCTCTTCCAGCACAGTGTGGGAAAGCAGCTGCTGCTCCTTCCTGTGGGATGAGTGTCAGCTCCCTGAGCACATCCCCAGCCCCACAGAGCACGCACCCCTGGACACACAGTAGGCTTTCAGTGCAGAGCTCTCAAATATTTTTCTAGTTTCTTCCCCAAACCTTGAGCCTTGGTAATACAAACTTCTGCAGAGGTCAAGTGCTGTTAGTGGCTTGGAAATAAAAATGGGAAATGCTCCATGCCATGGTAATGGAGCCACCTGGGATAAATCTAGTGGTTTAAGCAACTGCCCTCCCTCAGGTGGATCACTGGTGCTGGACAGCCAGTTGTTGTCCCAACTCCTTAGGCGCCTCCAGCACCCATGTCTGACTAGGGCTGGGTACTCCAGAGCATGAAAAGAGCACAGTGAACACTTCTGGAAAAAGCAGGAGTCAGGGCAGAGATGGGAGGGTTTCCCCACAACATGGGGATGGGATCAAGTTTCCTCCACAATGGCAGCCTTGGGATCACAGATGTCAAAAGGACACACGGGACTGTGTCACAGCCCACCATCCATGGGCTCTAGCAGCATCTTTCTGCCTTTTCCTTGTGGTCTCAAGCTCATTACTGATCTGTGTGCTCTGTGCAACACCAATGGCCAGATTTTCCTGTTCCACATCTGCTCACTCTCTGCTTGGGCAGAGCAAGGGTCCGGGACACTGTCCTGGTTTAGGGCAAATTTGGGAGAAAACCTCTGAATGAGGTCCCTCTAGAAAGCAAATTCAAGTGGCCCATCCCCTAACTGGTTCAGGAAAGATTTCCTTGGAGAAAAGGGGAAAAAATCTGTTTATTTAACAGAAATGTAATAATATTACTCTTGCTTTTCAAAGAGATGGTAAATCCAGAGAGTCCTTGCCATGGGGTGTAGCTCAGCTTGCTCAGTCTCTTATCAGTCCCTCCAGTGCTGTAAAGTGCCGAGGCCCAGGCCCCAGTGGGCCACAGGCGTGAGCTCCTGGTGTTTGTCTGGGATTTCAGTCCAGAGTAGGTTTGGACAGATCCAAGGAAAAAGGTAAAAAAACTGTCTGGGAAACTTCTCTGCCTCAGCTAGCTAAAAACTAACTAACAGCTGTCTGTCCGTGCTGCAGACAGCACAGACCGGAGCACTGTGCAGGGGAGTGAGTGCGGTTTCTGCAAACAAACTGTGTGTTTCTTATTCCCCCTGCTTTGCTCTTGAAACTTGCAGAAGGTGCAGAACATAACATCCAGCATAAACAGAACAGGAGACTGAGGACACACACATCATAATGTCACCCCAGGACAGACACTCAAGTGCTCTTTGGGGACAGATGCTGCTGCTGTCCTGTAGGTCTCTGGTGTGATGTGAGACCTCTGATCCAAGGCTGGAACCCCTGTTCCCAGAGGAAGGATCCAAAGAAGAGCAACGTGACGCCAGTTCCCACACCCCGTTATTTCCTTAACTCCACCAGGATAAAAATTATCTGTGATGCCAGACCCCTGCTCCAGCTGAGAGCCAGGGCTGGAGAAGACTGTCCAGGCCAGGAAATTGCTTCTGTATGTGAGGAAGGGAGAGGTCTTGTGGGAGAAGTGCACAGGATTTGGCACAAGGACAAAGCCATTCACAAGGAGGCTGAGGGAGTATCTGAAGGTGGAGAGGGGATGAGAACAGGATGGTGAGAGGATAAAGCAAGGAATGCTCTGAGGTTTTTACTGGTCTTAATTGCACAGTGATGTCATGTCCTCCTTCAGGCTCTGTGCAGGGCGTGGGCTGGCCTCTCTCCAGGGCCTGTGAAACCAACCAGGATCCCTCATTCCATGGGAACACCTGACACCTTTATGGAAGAAAGCAAGGGACTGCATGAGAAAAAAGTGCACTCTTATGTGGGCTCCTTTTTACCCTTGCATTTCTGCCAGACTTCAGAACTGAGTTTAATTATGTGATTCTCCTTGCTAGGTTCCAGGAGGAGATCCTGGGGTCAGGTTTGCAGCAGTGCTGAGCATTTGGAAATGAAGCCAACAGAGCTGTGCTTTCGACAGAAGAAATGTAAAGAAATGCAAAGTCCATGGAAAATCAAGCACTGAGGATGGCGTGAGATGGGATGGTGTGGGATGGGAGGTGGGATGATGCTCCTCTGTCTTAGCTCTCATGGGAGAAAGTTCAAGGTTGTTGAACAGGTGTTTCATGGAAATAAATTTGTTCACAGTTGAGAAGTATCCAGAGCCCCAGTGAAACATCGGAAGAACCACCAGAGGAAATGAATAATTCTGTAGTCAACAGAGGCTTTGGATGGTGTGCAGCAAATAAAGCCTGCAGCACACATTGGATGAGGAGGATTAAGGGAAATATTGAATGACTACCCAGGCATGGAATGAGTTAGGCATTCTGGAAAAACCAGTATATGATCATTGTAATTAAATACTGCATTGTAATGATCCTGCTCAAGAGGCTGGAGCTGGGCACAGCCTTCATTTTGGCACTTTCAGCATTGGAAGCACTTGACTTTGAGTGTCAGGTACTTTCAGAGTAGACCTCTAAATGTGATCCCACAAGTAAAGAGAAGAAACCTGAATGCTCAGGCCACAGAGATCTGATTGACTGCTGTCTTACTGAAGTAAGCACAGAAGAATTTAGCCTTATTTAAGAAAGCAGAGCAGAGGAGGGAATATGCATCGGCAGTGATTTCCAGCTTTGGAAATCTGAGAGTTGTGATGGCTCCTAAATTAGCTCAACAGAAATTGTTTCACTTCAAGAGGTATTGAATGTTTAAGGATTTTGTGGCCAGAGAACATTCACATCTATGAATGAGATTATTGCATTGCAAATATGGAACTTCACCAAGTATTTGTGGTTTTTGCATGTGAGAAGAGTTGTGTTCTCTGTTGCCTTCTGATTCAAAGGCAA
>VWYI01039972.1:0-21111 GCA_013399455.1 Anthoscopus minutus | reverse complement strand
CATGATACATGATCTCCTCAGTACATATTATGAATGACTAAGAGAAAAGGAAGGTTTTTACCTATTATTATACAATGGGTAAGAGAACATATGTTTAGCTTTTTCTAAGGAATTATATTTTAAGTAGTGTTACCTGAAATTAATTTTATATAGAGTGCTATGTCAGATCTCTCTGAGTTTCTGTCACCTTTTAGCTTCACCACTTCATTTCTTGTGCAATCACTCAATAGGGATTTATCTCCCAGTATTGTTTCTGTAGCTGTTAGTTGACTCCCTATTCATCTCCCCTCTTCCAAAACTGAGACCAACTGCTGTTTTCCCATGGATCACACCAGAGCCAGTGCTGGAGCATCCAGCCTCTTGGATATTTTTTCTGCCTACAATAGCAAGCTGTCATAAGAAAGGCCTGAATGTGGCATCACACAGTTTCTCTCCTAATAAAGCAGTTCAGACCCAAAATTGAGCACAGTGATTTTAAACTTCAGATATTTACATTGCAGGACATTTAGCTTCTCCTCTAATGAGACTCGCCTTCTCTTTGATGTGGTAATGAAAATATCAGTCTTCCCACTATTCTACCACTTGAATTAGTTATTGAGCAATGGAGATCAAACTCTCAATTCTGGTCTCTGTAGCAAAGTTCTAAATTTGTGCAGGTGGATAGGAAAAAGTTCTCTGCTGAATGCAGTCTTGCCTTTACAATTTCATTTTACGTGCTAGCTGCACACTAATTACAACAGAAGACTAAAAGTTATGCCACTGGGCACAAATTCTGATTTAAATCGCATGATTCTCATGATTACCACACGGCATATTTACACTGATAAATTAGTAAGTAGTTTTGGTTCTTTTAAGCAAATGCACAAATATTTCTGAGCCCATTTACTTCCTGAGTACAAACTTGTATAGTAGTTGCTTACACTGGATATATAATTCCAGCTGCCTTTCCACACAGCATAGTGAAAATGTACAACTTGTGGATGAAAACAGGGAAAATGATTACTTTGGATCAAAGCCCTCTGCATTTTTTCTGTGGTAAGAACATAGGAAAATTATGTTATATACTCCATTCATTAGTATCACGTTTTCTCAGTAGTCAAGTAGCCACTTGTTCCTAAGTGGATGACTGTGCCAGCAGCATTTTTGGACATAAATTAAATGCATATTTGACACTTAGTTCTGCATCACTTAGAATGCTTTCCAGAAATATTTTAAATAGTAAGTCTAAGAATGCTAATTATGCATCATTCAGCATTACAAAATGTATTTTTCAGCAATTACGGTCTTTAAATATTTAATCCAGTTTTACCCAATATGGAATAGGCAATAACTGAACAATCTCATTTTCAGCTTCAAAGTATTGACAAAAATTAATTTCCTAAAAATCCCACCTATAAGATCTTACAGGAAATAGCAGTCCAACCCAGGTATGTGCCCAGTTGGCTCCAGAGAACCCTTCTAATTGGTTAAAGCACTTCAAAAGTCAATAGGAAATCTAAATCTCATAAAAGTTGATGGGATCAACAGCAGAACTGAAGTACATCTGCACCAATGCATGCCACATAGACAACAGCCAAGAGGAGCTGGAAGTCACTGTGCATCTGTTGCCATCACAGAAACAGTGCTGGGCTTCTTGGAACAAGTGAGACATTGAGGAACCGGAGCAAGTCCAGAGAAGGTCAACAAAGCTGGTGAAGGGCCTGGAGAACAAGTTTTATGAGGAGTTGAAGGAGCTGGGGATGTTTAACCTGGAAAAAAGGAGTCTCAGGAGAGATAATCTGGCTCTCTACAACTGCTTGAAAGGGAGTTTCAGTGAGGCAAGAACAGAGCTCCCAAGTAGCAAGAAATAGGCTGAGAGGAAATGGCCTCAAATTGCACCAGAGGAGGTTTAGATTGGATACTATGAAATATTTCTTCACCAAAAGGG
Source organism: Anthoscopus minutus (assembly GCA_013399455.1). Classification (NCBI taxonomy): domain Eukaryota; kingdom Metazoa; phylum Chordata; class Aves; order Passeriformes; family Paridae; genus Anthoscopus; species Anthoscopus minutus. The sequence goes on along the minus strand of VWYI01039972.1, from coordinate 19,184 downwards.
TTTTCAAGCACTGGAACAGGCTGACACAGGGAAATGGCTAAGTCACATTTGCTGGAGATATTTAAAAGACATTTTGTAATTTATGTAGATGTGGTATTTGAAGACATGGTTTAATTATGAACTTGGCAGGGCTAGCTTTAGTTTGGACTTGCTGATTTGAGAGATTTTTCCCAGCCTAAATGATTCTATGATTCCTTGGATACAGACTCTTCCCAAACATTTCACACAGAAGTGTTTGGCACAGAGAAGAAATCACACCCAGCTGTGGCCAAAACTCCTTAAGAAAGAAGGGTGGTATTAAACCTCAGATGTTTAACAGTAGTGGTGAACTATCCAGAAGGGCTCTTATTCATGGTTTTATTAACTACTGACCAGACTACATTAATATTAATGACTAGTTAATTAAAGTAATATTAAATACATTAATATTAATGACTAGAATATTAAAGGTTATTTGTGAGACTAAACATAGCAAGAGTCTTGTTTCGGACACCAATCATAGCTGACACTTTAAGGCTGTCAGGTATAAATGAAAGGCCTAGGGAAGACCAGTATTCACTTGGATATTTAACATGCCACTGGACATCTCTCTCCCTAATCATTTGGACTGAACATAGAACTTTTACTTTCTCAGTTAATTCTTTTTATTACATTAATATATTTTCTTGTTTCTGTCTGAGATACTTAATCATTCAATTATATTACTTAACTAATTTAAATATTATTAAAATCTTACTATGTTCTTGTCCTAAGTGGATTCAGTACATAGTTTTAATATTATTTCACCTCCACAGTACTTGATTAACTTCCTAAATGCCAAGCAGTCGATTTAACCATGTCAATATTTTTATGCATATACAAAGTCGTCCCTTGTGAGAAACGCTTATATTAGGAATATCTCATACAAATTTCATATTAACAGCCTTCTCTGCTACTGACTCTAATCCCACTAATAACATTTTGAATAGATTCCATCATTGTCTGTGCCTCTTGCTACACCTGAGAAGGCATTTGATCTCATACAATACGTAGCACTTGCTATTGTTCTAAAAATTACCTCTATTGGCTTTTCTGTGTGAACAGTTTCTGAAAATTATGATGGTTGAATTTGTGGTCAAGTCAGTCATTCTGAGAAAGCTCATAAAATCCCGAGAGACTTGCAAAGAACAATCAATCCCTACATCAGGAAGCAAAAAGGAAGTGCCAACCCAGTGGAAATTTATTTATGACATGTTTGAAGTCTGTTGAAATAACAAAACGCTGGACTTAACCATAACACAGGACATATACAAAGGCAATGAAATTAAATGTTATTTTCAACAAGGGAATGGCATTCAAGTAACTATTAGAAAATTGATTTTTTTTAAAGTCACTCCTGGAAAAGTTAAAACAAAAAGGTAAATGTGATCATATAAATTACATTAGGCATCAGTCAGAAACTTTCCTTCAACTATATCCTTGCAGGAAATTGGCTAAATGTAGCCCCTTGGCGCCAAGGAGGTCATGAGCTCTGCGTCAGTGCTAATTCATTTTTTCTGACTGCATTGTGTTGGGAAATCCTGATTCCCAATGCTGAAGTGTAAAACAAGACTTTGAACTCTATGAGATTATGCATATTATATGCCAAACATTAATGAAATTTCATTTCCTTAAACATGCAAGGAGTGTATTTACGCAGAAAATGTTCCATGTATCAGTAATTATTTTCTTTTGCAAAAGTTTCAGACAATTTCTCTTCTGAGATGGAAATTGCATTTGGAATTAAAATAATACAATGCAATTTTTTGCTGTTATTTTTTTTGTTGTTTGTCTCTGGAGATATAACCCAAATTACCCAAATTAAAACATTCCTAAAGCTAAAACAGCCTGTAACCACCTTTCAAGGATCTGTCAATGGCAAACAGATATTCCCCAGGAAAAAAAAAAAAAGAAGCAGCAGCTAATTCTTATTTACAAGAAGACCACCAAAATAATTCATCCAAGTGTAAGCACACAAAACTACTACACAACAGGCTTTGCCTCCAAGTCAAAGTTGCATTTAAACCCTAGCTTCTGCTTAATAGAAGAGAGTCTGGAATGTAAGTCCTCAGAAGCTGAAAATTATAAAGATTTATAGTTAAACAATTAAGCAATTAAACACCACAGTTAAAAACCTGAAAATTGTATTATACGGATAAATCAGTGGCTAAAAAAGTGCCAAAGACTATGGTAAAATATTCTCAAAGGTTCATAAATGTTTGCAGCACACATCCCTCCACCTGCTGCGCTCTAGTAGCGCTGGCTCTGGGTATGCCAAGCTTTAGGTTATACAGTGAATGTTGTGGCTATGTTTAATAAAATTGGGGATAATTCTGGAATGTTTCACTTGGGAGAAAAAAGATAATTCTCTTTCACCCAATATGCGACTACTTTGCGTGTGTAGAAAATGGCTAGAATTCAGGACACTGTAAACTGGCTTTACAAATTTTCTAACCTTTGCAGATCCTCCTTGAATATTCCCAACAGATCATGCAGTACTTCACCTGCTCCATGCATCAGTGTCCAATGTTTGTCTAGACACAGCTGTGCTGAACTACTTCTCAGCTTCCTCTATAAAAGGGAATAGGAAGGACATGCCACAAGTAGCCCTAAACAGGTCACGAGAGTCATTTTTTCCCTCCACTGCAGGTAGTGAGCTTTGGAGAGTTACACCTGCAATGGCATACCAGGCAGACTCTTCCTGAATCCATTGCCAACCACAAAGCAGCCTTCTGAAATGGCTTTTGCAGAATCTGGGAAAAAAGGGATGTCTTAAGCAGCAGAGCACAGAGATTTAGATAAGGCAGAATATCTTTTCCTACTGCTAAAATGCTGTGGCAGGGTGTACAGCGGGGCACATAAGAGTTTTAAGGTTTAGGACATACATCAATTACCAGCAAGCAGGAGGGTCAATCCCCCAAAATATGCATAAACTGTAAAGTTATTCTAGGTGGAGGTATTTCTTCACCGTGGCAAGACTTTTAAGTTTAAGTGATGTTAGGGAACAAATTGGCTGCTAATCACATACAGGAGTCGATCTCTTTCTCTTCCTTGTGTGGCACTTGCACGCTGACAGACAGATAATAGCTGTCACAAATAACAAACAAAAATTTGCAAGTACCCCAGCCCTTGGTGAAAATGTTATGAAAACTTTTGATTTTGAGTTGTCTATCCTCTCCTTTCCCTGAATACAGTAGCTAATACCTCTTGGAAAAAAAGTAATAAAATTTGTCTCCAGTTGCTTGTGAAAAGGCAATAGTAGTTCAGAGCTGTTGGCTCTTTTCCACAGTGTCTTAAATTCTGCCTTTGGAAAGCAGATTTTCTCCAAGCTATTTGGAGAAAATAGTTTCTCACCAAAGTCAGTGCAGTAACTTCTACTAATAACCAGTGTATATAATGCGCTCATAACACCGCCTTTAAATCCCTCCCAGTCGTCATTGCTTAGTTCTTGCAAGCAAGCAGCCATTTACTATTATTTTGTATCCATGAGTTGTCCAAGAAGGACATTCAGGAGAGGTTGGGCCACAGTAGCAAAGGCAAGGCTCTGTGTCTGTGTGCCCATAGAATCATTTAGGTTGGAACACACTCCTGAGATCATTGAGTCCAACCATTAACGCAGCACTGCAATGCTCAGTGTTACATCTCATCCCCAGCACAGGTTTGTGAACGCTTCCAAGGACAGGGATTCTCCCACTTTCCTGAGCATCCTGTTCCAGTGCTTGACCACCTTTTCAGTAAAGAAATTTTTCCTAATATCCAGTACCTAAACCTCCCTTGGCACAATATGAGGCCATTTCCCCTTGCCCTGTGGCTTGTTACCTGGAACAAAAGATGCACCCCCAGAGAAAAGACCTTGAACATACATAGATCATGTGTTTTGCTTGGAAATAAACAGAGGAGTTTATATAGCACTGTATACAAGCATCAGATTTCCTTCCTAGAATCAAATTCACCCAGCAAAAAGAAGTTTTTGAGTCCGTGGAACAAAAGTTTTAACTCGCTCAGCACAAAACAAGCCATAAGACACTCCACTGCTCCACAGTGTGTTTAATACAAAACACTATGTCCACAGCTGGTGCAGAAGGTATATGCCTTATGCTTGAACTGAGTTAGGTATATTAAAAAATAACTTCTATTTCTGGTAATGTGATCAGATATCTTATGTAAGCTTATATTACCTTAGGAAGATACATAGTTGAAAATCACAAATTATACTTCATTCTACTTTTTCCCCCCTTTACATCTCATCCCATTTTTCTGAACAGCTGCTACCAGATTGAAATTACAAAACTCTTGAGAGCACCTATCCAATTCCCACCCATAATCCATTTAGCATATGTTACATACTGAGCTTATTGTACCATCATTAGGGAGGAGATTTCCATTGCCACATGTCCATGATCATTGGCTGTCATTGTGTGGATTTTTAGCATCATTATTTAAAAGTGATTCAAAATACTACTCTTATTTGGGGCCAATACAGGTTACCTTGTGCAAACAGATCTTGTTCTCTTCTTTATCTAAAGAATCTTTTTGTTTATTTGTTTTAATTTCCTTGCAAAGGTTGCTTCAGCTTGACTTCTGGCAATTCTAACCTCTTCCTACTTTCTCTGACCTGCAAGATAAAGCTCTCTTTCATGCTGTCTTTCAGGCAGGAGGGAAGAGGTTCTTTCTCAGGTCAGGATTCATCCAGATAAGCCTGGAAACCTTTCTTTGAAGGGTCATGGGTTTGGGGTGTTTTACATTTCGATGTGCATTCGTTTTCTGCATTCAAGTCCTTGACCGATTTAGTTCAAGGTAATTAATATATTGGAAACAAATTTCTCTTAAAACATAATTTTGCTTTTTTCATACTTACATTTTCTACTGATATTTTTGTCTGTTTTAAGATCTGGAAATATTTTTTAAAAACACATACTTAGTAATTCTAATAGTTTATCACTATACATTGAATAGATATGTAGCTAAGCCAAATAAATATTTTATAGAGTTAAGCATCATACCCACATCCACACATTGAAGAAATAATAACACGTTATAAGAGGCATTTAAGCACATGTCAGTATTGCAATGCAGCTCTCCACAAATTCAGGGTTTGTTTTGGTCCCCCACACTTACAGTATAATGTTTATTCTCCTTTAAGTAGTATATACAATTTGAGACCTAAGCATAATGTCCTTCTTGAAGTTAATGACTGTGCACAGGGGATGCCTCTCACACATCTTGTGGGTCAGACAAAACGCACATTAGGTGTTGTCCCACATCCCGAGGATGTTATTTGATGTGTCGACATTACAGTTTTTCTTTTTATTAGTCCCAGGAGTTGCACTAATTTTGACAGCTGCTAAACTCGTTTCCCTGCATTTTAAATTTTCTAAGACAATCATCATGAAGGGATAAATCCTGCTTGGCTTTGCAAAGGAGAAAGTCTTTGCGCAAGCCTTTTAAAATGTGATGAAAGCAAAATGATTGTTAAGACTTTATGGTTTGTTTGGGTTTTTCTTTCCATTCAAAGCAAGGCAAAGTACCCAAGTAGTGATCTTTGTTCCTCTTTTTTCCTCACCACAGCATTAAGAAGGAAACTACCTAAGCCCTGACCTTTAAAAGTACATATTCTGACAGTTCCTAAAGTAAGGATAGGCATTTGTTTAATTAAACAGCTTCTGAAGACAATTACAGAATCAAGTCACTAAGTATTTAAGCAAATCTCTTCTGAAGAAATCTCTTACTCTTAAAATTTAATTTATAATTTATTTTCACTTTATAATAAAATTTCTAAAATTTTCATTTATAAATTTGACTGAATATAAATATATTTTTTATGGAAATACAAGTTATGATTTATGCTGCTGCTTCTCCAGAATGTTTATTGTCTTAACTTTTTCATGTATCTCATACATGCTGTGCAAGAGATGTTGAAAAATCCCTCAAAAGAATATAAAAAACATAGTAGTAGACCTTTTGTTTTGAAAGTGAAAAAAATGGGAAGAGCAGGAAGAATTACCTCAAAGGATGCTGCCACTGCAAGGAAAGGAGCAGTATTTTTAGCCAAGGAGATTTGTGATATGCATTTCAAAGGAGAAACTGAAGATGTTCATCTTTCCAGAGGATCCACTATCCTTTCAGATAAAGCAGCAAATAGAGAACATGGTTTAAAATGTCATTAATGAAATTAGGCACCTGAACTAATATCATAAGCCAAGCTCTACACTGCATTAATTTCTTGCAGGTAAAGGATTCTTTTCAATTTTTATCCAAAAGCAAGTCCAGAAGTGAGTTTTAAAGGCTGGAATCTAAAGACATTTCTTATGCTGTCAGAGATCTTACTCCCCTTCTCATTTTCACCCCATGAAGCTATTCAAAATGCTGATATTCACATGTGAGCAGAACCAACAGGCTGGTTTCACAGAAATTAACAATCCTACTTACAACCAGTCCTACATGTTTTATTCCTCATTATCCTATTCTGACTTGATTGGCAACAAATTCAACTAATTTCCCTAAGCCAAGTCTGTTTTTCTCATGAAGGTACCTGCTGAATGATCTCTGCTGTTCCATATCTCAACCCACAAGCTTTTTGTTATATTTTCTCTCTACTATACAGTTGAGAAAGAGAGTGATAAGGTAGCTTTGGTGGGCATCTGGCATGCAGCCAGGGTCAACCATTCACACATATTTATTTACAGTACGTGAAACTTCATGTGCTTTCTAAACTGTAAGAAATACATCTTTTCTTTGGCTTGTACCAATCTGTTCTTTGAGAAGCAAAGACAGACTCTCAAAAATCTACTCAGGGGGAAGAAATTAAATACAATAAATCCCCAAATCTTTGCTTGTACGAATTCTACTTAATAAAGACAGTAAGTACAATTATTATTTAAAGCTTCCCAGTAGAGAGGAGGAAGGAGTTACAAAAATTATGGTCAAAAGGTTATAGGTGGCAGTATTGATTGCACACAATCAATGAGAAATGCTGTTGAGTTCTGATAAAAGCTGCCTTTATTTTTTGTTTCAAATTTAATTGAAGATACTTTTCAAAATTTACATAAATTATCATCATGCCCGCCTATGAATGAAGTTATGCTTTTGGTTACCTACTGATATGTTGTGATGACATCCAGACAGTGTTACTAGACAGCAGTGTGAAGAAGTGACACAGACTCATGCCAACAGCTGTATGGGGTTAACAGGAGTAGATGCCTCCTACATGGGTAGCTCTGTCTAGGCAAATTTCTTACCCCATAGCTGACTTTGAAACCAAGTCTTAAGGCAAATATTTGATTTTTATTTCACCTATTGGGACCCATAGGAAAATCGACTAGATTTTCCCTCTTCATGTCTATGACTTCATGAAGAAATAATTCATGCTCCTTTGCAATCTGAATTTACACCATGTCCTTATTCAACATTCACACACAAAGCTCCTCATCACCACCATTACAGTCATGTCCTGAGCTACTGTCAGCTTATGGCAGAACTGAAAGCAGAGTCAAAAGACTTAAAGGCTATTTTAAAAAGCTTTTCTTTAACAGTTCCCTTAAAGGAATTTCCTTCCATTGTCTTTTGAAAGCTATATCAACTGTCCATTGTTCTTCATGGACTGGGCTGACAGCGTGAGTTTTATATGTGCCTAAAATTTCAGTGTTATTTTCCATTTTCAACGACATTTAACTTCCAAATTATTCAAATACATAATTTTTAGGACTGGGATTTCAACACTTTTATGACTTTGAAACTGGTTTTATGGAGTGCTACATGGGTACAAATCATAAGTGCTGCAGAACACCTGCTTTCCAAGGGTCAGCAACCTAGTGCAGCATTTAGTTCAGATAACTTTTCCCAGCTCCATGTACATGTATTTTTCACAAGAAATACTTAATCTCTTCAATATTTATATTAAGCTAGACTAGTATCTTTGCAAATTTGGATTATTTTGCCATAGTTTCTAATTAAGTAAATGTATTTCAGCTTCAATACTTTAACTAACCTTTTCCTCCTATTACATGTTTCTGAAATACTTCAATGTGTTTTTAAAAAACATTATAATCTCTCACCCTCTATGCTTTATGGCTTCTTTCTAGGTCACTTTTATCTGAAAGCATGCTACATATTCTTCTTATTCTGTTATTCAAGACATTAGTTAATATCAAATAGTACCAGTTTTAAGTTAGATGATTAAGGAATACTATCTAATAAATTAACATTGCAGCAGCAGTCTACTTCATGTCATACTGCTGTGAAATACAACTGTTGATTTTATTATTAACATTTTTTTTCCTCCCCACTGCATATTTTTGAAACAATACTCATGATTCCAAGTGACTACAAGTGGTAAATCTGAGACAATCCACCACGATTCTGAAAATAAATGCTGAAATTGTATATGTCTGCCATCATCCATTATTTTTTTCCTTCTTTATATTTTAAGATTTAAATTTCTGTGTTGTATCCTGTAAGAAGAGGAGACTATGGAAATTTGAAGAATCACCACAGATACACAGCCTGTAACAGCAAACACACTGAAAGACTGACTATGATCCTTATGGGTCACTTTTAACTCAAGACATTCTATGATAATTATATTGTATCTTGTAAAAGTAATTTGCCTTCATTACTCAGATACAAGGTAATGATAAAAGGTTATTAAAGACCAAAAATTTTAAATGAGATTATGCATTTATCACATTTTGTCAGCAGTTAAATGTATCTCAAAATAGCTATCCAAGAACAGATATGCTCCAAATCTCTTCACACATTCAGAAATTTTAAAATTTAGAACATTAAAGTAGTGGAATCATCTAAAACACTTTTCTCACAACATATAAAATTATCTATCTTTACTTAAAGTTCTGATCTAATATGACAGCTAGGTTCTTTTAATTAAAATTCTTATGGCCTCCAGCTTGTCCTCTCCACCTCAAAGAGCCTAGTTTCCTCAGCATATTCCATCAGAGATGGAATAACAAACAAGTAATGCATGTGTGCTTTGGTTTTCACTTTATCATTTCCTTAATTAATATAAAGACTAACTTTTAGTTCAGTGAAGCCAAGGGAAAAAAATCATATTTTCAAGGATCTAAGAGTTAGGCATTTCCTACATTGCTATGCAGTCATTGAATAGATTTGTTTACAAAAGGAGGTTTTTTTTCCCCTCACAATGCAAACCCCTTCTACTTGATCCGGCAGGAGAAAATACAGAATTTATTATTTTTATGGTCAAATCTGTGAATTGAGAGAACTGTTCTATCCTAAATTTATCATTGGGAGAGATAATTTTGCTGCAGGAATGTGTAAGATGATGTATCAGGATAAGTCAGCTCAGGTATCATGCCACAGATTTGTGAATTGATGAATAAACCTAAGAGGAAAAAAAGTACAGTCAAGTGAAGAAGCATTTTTAAGGAGTAAAAATGTATTAATAGATATGTAGGATTACATTTCAGAGAAATCTAATAATAAACTACTACAATTGATTCTTATGGATTGTGGGGTGAAAATGGTCAAAAAGTGCGTGCTGGTGTCACCTTCTTGTTTATGAGGACCTTCTACCATATGAGATCCAACTAAATGCAAGTAGTAAAATATAAAAAGCAAACCCAGAACAGCCCCATTCAGGCCATCTTTGGCATCCAAAACGGAGGTAGATGACAACAAAACTAAAACCTTTGTAAATGCCCAGAATATAATTCCTCTAGGAAGGCACATACTTTCTTCCAAACTAAGCTCTTAAACTGAGTGAAACAGAGTCCTAAATAAAGTTAAGCTGTTCCCTCTTTTCATGGAAGTCCAAGGGAAAAAAAAGAAAAAGCCGAATGCAGTCGGAAATTGTGAACACAACTTTGCTGAAAGCAGACCAGTGCTAAGTAAACCTCCAGAGCCACTTTGTAAACAGCCAGAAACATCCAGTCAGTTTTCTGTAAACAGCTAAGTCACGCACCAGCAGAAGACGGCAGCCTTCTGTGGAAGGCTTTGGTTGATGTTTAACAGGGTTACATTTCAAACCAGCTAATAATCACAGCTATTATCACTGCGGTTCGATTGCACAGACCAGAAAGATCTTAAAAAGTGGGCCATGGCCTGTTCTGCTTTGGCAATATTGCTAAGGAATAAATCAAAGAGAAAATCAGTGAGTCTCCTAAAATATGGCAGGCAAAGTTATGCAAGGTCCATTCTTAATATTCATGGATAAGCAGGAATGTTTTAGTTCACCTTGAGTTTACAGTTTTCAGCCCAGAGCGACAGACATATATATATGTATTTATTCCATCCTTGTTTGCTTCTTTATGCTTACCCCTCATTAACATATTTTGAGAAGAAATTAAACTGATCACGTGAGTTATTTCCTGACCTTCAGAGCTTGAAATATTTAAAACTTGTATTTATTCAAAGCAATATTACATGCTTTATCCAAATAAATTCTCAGTTTAAGTGATCCTTCTTAGTTTTCTCTATTAAGTGAATACATAACCACCACTCCCACAGAAATAAAATTTAGTTTAAAAGCTTGTCTTTTCATCCTGTCTCTTTTATGGCACCTTAAAATAAACTAAATTACTGTAAAACACTCAAAGTGTCACAACAATGAGGATCTGGCCAATTGACCACAACTCAGATGGAAGTTGCTCTTACAAATTGTTTTGTGAAAGTTTTAAAACTTCCAAGCTCTTCTAGGTTGAAAGGCAAATGAAAATTTTTAACAGAATGAGTATATTTGTGTATTTCCTGTATATTGTATGTTTTCTACAGAAATGAATTCTCTATGACCCGTTCTTCATATCAGTGATATAAATGAAAAGTGACATTGTAAGACTTCTACACTAGAGGCTTTTGAATGTTCTTTTTTAGCCTCTACAGATGTAAGAGTAATAAAGATTACATAGCTTGATTATCCATTGTTATTTTGCAATAATGATGACTATTTTTGATAGTGTATATAAACTAACCCAATGCCCAGTTTAAATAGTCACCCACATTCTTCTCTTTTTTTAAGAATTCAAAATGGTCCTAGTTTTTCAAAATTTGAGAACTGGTAAAGAAATTGAAAAACTTTTAAATACGTATATAAAAAACTACCACAATCCTGCATTACTAACACAAGTTTCTAAGTAACTTCAATAAAGTACAGACCTAAAAGGAGGAAACTAATACTTTCAAATACCTATAAGCTAGAGGATAAGCCTGACTAATGTCTTTAGGGCACCTTGATATCTGTGATTAGCATGCAAAATATGTTAGGAATTTTGTTATGGCATTGATTCTGAAAACAGATTCCGAGCCCTAAATCTGGCAAATTTCTATAAAGCTGTAGATTTGTTCTCAGAGTTGTCTGCTTCTTTTGAAATCTTACTATTATCTTATAATAGGTCTATGTTGAAAAGAGGTAATGTCAGGAGGCAACCTGACAAAAATCCCTGATCAGATTAGGTAATTAAAAACTATTCTCAAATGCAAATACTATTGTTTGCAAATCCGGATTGCTACTAGTCAAGCTAACAACTGATTTGTTATAGAATCATTGAATCACAGAATATGTTGAGTTGAAAGGGACCCACAGAGGTCATTGAAGACCAGTTCCTGGCTCAGAACAGAACATGCCCAAGAGTCACACCAAGTGCCTGAGAGCATTGTCCAAACACTTCTTGAACTCTGTCAGGCTGGTGCTGTGACCACTTCCCTGGGGAGCTGTTCCAGTGCCCAACCACCCTCTGGGTGAAGAACCTTTTCCTAATACCCAGCCTAAGCATCTTCATGCCATTCACTCAGGTCTTGTCACTGGTCACCTGGAAAAAGAGATCAGTGCCTGCCCCTCCTCTTCCCCTCACGAGAAAGTTGCAGACTGCAATGAGGTCTCCCCTTAGTCTCTTCTTCTCCCAGCTGAAGAGAGCAAGTGACCTCAGATGCTTCTTTTATGGCTTGCCCCCTCAGGCCCTCCACTGTCTTTGTAGACTTTGAATGGTCTCTAACAGCTTGATGTATTTTTAATATTGAGACACCCAAAACTGCTGACAATATTCAAGATGAGGCTGCTCCAGTGCAGAGCAGGGAGGGACAGTCCCCTCCCCTGCCTGGCTGGTGATGCTGTGCCTGATGTACCCCAGGACAGGGTTGGGGCCAGGGCACCGCTGGCTCATGTTCAACTCGTCATCAACCAGGACTCCCAGGTCTCTTTGCACAGCACAGCTCTCCAGCACCCCATTTCCCAGTCTGTGGGTACATCCAGGGTGGCCCCATCCCAGGTGCAGAATCTGGCACTTGACTTCCTTAAGCTTCATACAGCCAATGATTGCCAGATCTGTGATTTGTTAAGTTTTTGCTAAGCTATGAGTTATAAATAATAATATCCTAATGTTTTTATTTGGTTTAAAAGGATTAGAGGAAAATAACTAATCTAAACTTCTCTTTAGCTGACCATTTTCAAAACCTTTTGTGTCTTAGAGTCACAAAAGTCATCTTTGTTTTTATCTTATGTAATCTTGGGGAAAGGGGCAGAAGCAGACAGAGGACATGAAAAACGGTCTGCACCTGATTTCTCTGGTTTTGCTTCCTTGCACCCTTAGGTTTTCCTTGATGTATGCTAAAGGAAATAAACACATTGCAGTTTTTACTGAAGGTTGACAATGACTATCATCATCTTCCACACAAATAATTCCATAAATTTGGTCAAACTCTTCTAAACATTAGATATTCCCAAGCCTTAGTGTATTGGCATAATTATTTTTCTAGCAGATTAGTATCGAGAGATAGAAAAGGGAGATGCACAGAAGAAAATGAAGCCTGATGGACCCTTTGACCTGAAGCGATATCTGCTTATGACAGTCTGTGTTCAGCCTTTGCTTTAAAGACAAAATGTAAGAGAAGCAGCTTGTAGTGGCCAAACTCTTGTCCTGTCTGGATTTAAAAGAAGCATAACTATGGACTATGTTTTACTTCTTAAGCCAAGAGAAAGAGGCTTTTGTCAATGGAGTGAAAACAACATAGAGGATGTGAAACTAAAGCTAAAAAGGTTTTGGCAAAAATTTGCAGGACCAGTCATGGAACAAGGAAGGATGCAATGTGAACTTTTCCAAAGTGCTTACCAAGGTTTTTGAAGGTTGCTTCATTAAGCTGTTAGAGAAGTACCAGTAGAAAATGCTATCTATTTTTTTATCTTTAATGATATTAATTGTGTAATCATAAAATTATAAGAGATGATGAACTTTTTGTCTACATAAGCTGATAGCATCTTTCTCATCTCAAAATAGGTGCTCATTGTTTTAACTTCCTATGGGAAAATGGCATTTCCTTACCTTGGCATGCTGTATTTCATGATGTAACAATCCATCTCATTCTACTTATTATAAGTTAACTAATTTTCCTCACCTAGTGAAATTAGCCTGGAAATGTGATTTAAAAAAATAAACTATCATAGTTACTGGATACTACTTAGAAAGTCACCGAGCTCACACAGCCTAGAGGAGAAACCTGGCAGAAAGACAGAGAAAGCAAGAGATACATGATCTCAGCTCTCATGGAGCATCACAATATTTTAAGGAACCAGATTTTAGGCTGATCCAAAAAGAATGATGTTAGGGTTTTGTGGCACATTGAAAGTAAATATTTTGCTTCAGAGATACTGATGTAAAGACTTTAGTTTCAAGCAGAAGCAGCTTTGCAGGTAGGAAAGAGCATGCTGGGAAAAACATTTGCTTTCTATTGATTCATTAATAGAGAATTTTATCTACATATCTCCCCTTTCCTCTGTAGAAGGAGAAAATAATGGGTCTTTACACATTGCTGAAACTCTTAAAAAATCATGGAACTCAGTGTATTTAGATTCTTATAGCTAGGGGTGTCATGGGTAGATGTTCAGGTATCTACTGAGTGGAGGCTTTCCCACAGATTAATCTACTCATGGGTCTCACTAACTCTATACCACAGCATTTTACTCATGAAGCGTCACCCATATCTGAGTTTCAGGTTAATTTTCATGAATCTGTATAATAGAAGCCTTGAGGCTTCTATTATAATCTTTCAAAACTGGTTGAGGTAAGCCAACTGATTCAAATTTTTTCAGAGAAGGAGAACATGCTTGACTGGAATTTTTACTTTTGTATGTTGAATTTGGAATAACAGAAAAGGTGCTGCTGCATGATTACTTTCTGATTAGAATGGAAAACAATAATAAAATGGGATACATTGCTCCATTTTTAGCCCAATTTTGAAAGTAGACATTTATTTTAAATAAACTGCATATAATTTGTCATTTCAAACAAAAAAAAATATTTTTTCTCCGGAAATTAAAGTATTTACGAGCTGAAAGTACCATTAGAAAGGTGAATTGAAATACCCCTTTAATAAATAAAGTCAATAAATAAAACCCTGGATAAAACAAGTTTTTGGACAGAAAACCAAAAGGCAAAAGTAGGAGCAAAGGGTTTCCTGTTGGCATTTTTTGTGTTTTAAACAATTTAGAAAACTCAAAAATAATCGGTGCTGACAGCATGCAAAGTATTTTAAAAAGTATTCTCCTAAATCTTCACTATTTTTAGATTTAATTAAGCCAAGATATTTTCTACAATATTTGCCTCCTCAAAGCAAAACCCTTCTGATGCGATAGGAACCATCTGATGAAATATTTCCTTCTTAATGAATGTCAACATGTAACTGTAGTTTAATACAGGACACTTGACAAGAGAAGGCTGTATTTAAATAACCTGAACAAACTCTGATACAGTAAAGTAATATGTGACTTGTATAGAACTAAAAATTATATATGTCTTTTGGTTTGTTCCTAGGATATGGGTTCAAACTGTCTAAAACTGTTAATCTAAATGTTGAACTGGAATGCTCTCACATCTTCCCACATGATTCCTAATTCACATTAAGGCTGGAGAGTGTTTCCAGCTGTTACTGATATGTTAATAGGACCCCTGTGAATGCATATCATTTTTTAAAGCTATACATATAAAAAGAATTATGAGTAATATTTCCAAGATAATTTCATCCAGCTCTGCAGTGACTTTTTTTTCACTTTGATAGTTGTACTCAATTTCCATTCTAACTAACAATGAAATTAGTCGCATTAGGTATGCCAATAATACCCACTAGTATTTGCTTAAATACACACACTTGGAAAAAAGTACTATGGAAGTGTAACTAATCATCCATAAACATATATAGCAGGTATGAAGCCTCAACCACTCATCCTGCCACCTCAAATTATTTTATCTTCTTTCCCTGGTTCAAGCAATGATCTCCAAGAGGAGGAAGTAAAACACAGAGCTGCCAAAATGCCAGAGATGTTGCTTCCAGATAACAATTTAAGCTGCCCATCAGGTTGTTGAGCTACAATTTGCACAGTTTGCATGGGAGAAAAAACACCTTAGAAGTACAAATTATTTTTGTAAATCTCAAATCATAACAGTCTAATCAAGGCATTATTATTAGCTCAGAACTCCTTATTGCAGGGAGAAAAAAAAAAGAGACTAATCAAAGAAAAAATATTCTTCTAGAAAATTCTTCAAAAAGTAATTGTTAAAATTGAGTCCACCCAGTAACTACACTTTATTTTTGGTGTTATCACACTTTTCCCTTGGGTAAGAGTGTAAGGTGATGGCAGCTTTCTTGTCTTTTCAAGGAGAAGCATGATGTTGGTTTTCTTCCTCCCATCTAAGGTGTCTATAGCTCTATTTTATGCACTTTCTAACATGCTCTACATATTGCTCGTGCCACTGCTTTACAATTCCACAGTACAACCCAATTCCCTGTACACAGCATATTTTAACATGTTGGATACTTCTCCCCTGCTCTTGCAATCCCTAGCACTGGTTTTGACCAGTCCTGAGGCTGCATTTCTGTGGTGACCAGTGACTGACCACATGGAGTGGTTTATAGCAAGGGGGGCCTCTAGTATAATTTAAAGGGCTTTACTGTCATTCCTTGTCCCCTCTACCCTACATTTTATTCCAGGGTCAAACATAGTTCATTCTATATAGGATAGCTTTATGATATTATTGCCTATTATTAGGCACCTTAGGTAACAAAAAGTGTTATACCACAAAATAGCACAAAGATAAGCAAGAGGTAGAACAAGACATTCATGGTCGTCTTCTCATTAGGCAATTTTTGTAGCAGCTAAACAAACTAAAACAAACTTCCAGGAAGATCAAGACAAGGTCCAGGCAGAGCCAGATAAACCTGAAGCTCTGCTGTCAGCTTAACAAAGAGACCAGTGGCATTTTTGGGGTGATAGCATCTCCTATACATGGGGCCACAAGGCTACATTAACATGGGTGGTGGTGACACTCTCAATCCAGTGTGTGCTCCTGCGCCTCTGACCTGCTGTGGGCAGTGTGATTCACTTCCACTGAGGCTGCTAAAGTGGTGGCACCGATGCAGGCACAGATTTTCACAGTACCCAGAAGAATTTTTTGGGCATGACATCCAGGATTTTCCCAAAAATATCCAACAGAAGGAAAACCCATGTCTCAAACCGCAGTCCTAAGCACAATAAGGATGAAAAATCTTTGGACTTTGCTTCACCATATCAAAAATCATAAAAAGGGATGTTTTGATGTTGTTCCTACCTAATAAAAGATCAGCTAGAGTATCTTAAAAGTACACTGCAAGCATTTATAATTTCAAAATTATTAGAAGTCTATGAAAAGTTCATTGCAACAAATTACACCTTTACAGGAAAGCAGAAGGGATGAAGCACATTCAGAAATTGCTGTTGGAATTACAGCACCACCTAGTGTGCTCTGGAAATGCTCCTAAGAGGTGCCTTTTTAATTTATGTTTGCCTTTGGAATTGAAATGAAGTCATTATAATTTTGTTTTTCATAATTCTTGACATTTGTTTTATAAAATAGCAGCCTGAATTTCATTCAATGAATGGATTTTGACTCTATCAAAACATGACCAGAGGAAGCGTTACATAATATTAAACGAATTCCCACTCCAGATGCCAAGAAAATACTTATTTCATTTCCTAATGGAAAGATCTATGAGACCATTTTTTCCTCTAACCCTCTTTTTGAGTAAATGAACACAGTTCTTCAGGCATGGAAGGAGCCTGTTTGCAGAAACTAAGATGGTGCAGCAGTAAGACTGAGTACCTCATAAACACCCAAACTTGGGCTCTCCAGGTTTTCAGACTTCTCAAGAAGTGCAAGGACACCCTCTTCTCTCTAGTGATCCTGAGTATTGTGAGACTCTATGGCATAAACCCTGCAGCAAGCCGTAACTGGCTGGGTTTTTTTCTACCCTGAAACAGAATACCCAGATCAGAATATTCCTAATTAACCCTGGACACAATTTGATAATCATACTTGATAATGACAAATTACCTTTCATGGTCTTTGTCTGCTGTGCATCTACAAGGGAGAGTGCTGAAATGTCTGGATAGGGAAGGTAAGTTATTTATTTACATCCTTATTGAATGGAAAAAAAGTGCTAGAATTAAAAAGGAAGAACAGATACAGTGACAGCCTCTGATTTTTCACATATTTGTGAGGTCACAGCTCACTTTTCCCACCCAATTACTTTCAAATTTCAAATTAAATTGGTGGGGCTGTTCTTGTGTGCTTTTCATGAGAATGATAAGAAGAAATTGAACATCTCAGCCTTTTTAAGCATTCCATAACCTATTTGTTTATGTACTAATTAAACATATTTGAAAAATCAGAAGTTGAAAAGACATACTAAAATATAATATGCGAATGTGAAGTGATCTAGACAAATCTATGCCATAGCTAAAATGTAGTAGGCATATGCTTCCATGAGACATTGCACTGTTCTCTTATACAGTGAATTTATGGCTGAACACAACTGACTGCTGCTTGAAAAAGAAAAAGAAAGGCTGCAAGAAGAAAGAGTCATTATGTACAGTTTTGCTGCTGCTGTACATTGTTCAAACTCAAAGCTGAAGACAAAGGTAGTCAGGTTTCTAGATTAGAGGATTTGCCTTGAAGAAGGACAAAACCAGTTGCAAATGGTAGGAACTATCTTTGTGCAATCATCTTCTGATAAGAGCACCTTTCCAGGAAACAACATATCCCCATAACTGATAAGCTGTGAGTGGGCTATAAAGGAACCAGTCTCCTTCCCCCGTTGGGTTAATGCCTATCTGCTCTGAAAAGATTCAAATATTTAATGCACAAGTGACAGACTGATTGTGTGACCTAACAAGAAAGACAATTCCCATGGGAAGCTCTGAGGTATTGTTTTTGTTCACTGTGTCCCTTGTGCACTCATTTTCAATGCCTCTGAGTAAATTGCTCCCAAGAATGGCTTATGAAGGAATAAGAAATGCAGACACCTCTGTTCAATGGAATTTACTTCATTGCAAAGCTGAAGATCTTCAACTTTCTCAAGAATAAACATATGTCATTTACTAAATCTTAAATAAATAAAGACCAAAGACAGCCCAAATATATAAGGGGAAAATTGCAAGCCTGACTGTAATTGCATTCATCATAATCAGCTTTACCTAAATCATTGATTTTTCATCACTGATCATAAATTTCTGGAGTAACACTGCTCCACCACACAGTTAGATGCTTTAATGTAAAACTTTCTATACATTTCCAAAATTTATATTGGCAAGCCAGAATGATCCTGAACTTCATAGCCTAGCAGGAACACAGAATGAGCATTATAATAGTACTTGTAATTCAAATTTAAGAAAGGATTCTAACAAGTTCATAAAGAGTTGCTCTTGAGGTTTGTTTATTGGGCAAGAAGTCCAGCAGGTCAAAGAGATGTAATAAAACACAAAACCAAAATCTAATTAAATTTTATTCTTAGCAACAAAATAGAAGCACATATTACACATGAAGAGCAATGTATACTCACATCTGGCTTCAATTACACACAGTACATATGGGAGCTGACTGGAAATGTCTCCCAACTCCAGAGAGTGACATGACAGCTTGGCTTTACCTGAGCTACGTCCCTGTCCCTCCACAGACAGTGGAGAGCACTGAAAGTATGTGTTCTGTCTTACCCATTTCAGAATGGGAATGGTTGTGCCATAGAATGCCTATTTCTCTATGCTGCCTGTAAATGAACCCAGCTGGCTAATTCTGATGATGCTTTTTGTATTATGGTTGTCAATATTTGGTCAGTTGTATCTCAAACCAACTGTCTTTATTAATAGCAGCACAAATACTAATTTTTGTATCTTG
>VWYI01039966.1:0-38796 GCA_013399455.1 Anthoscopus minutus | reverse complement strand
AAGTGCGTGTGATACTGCCTCATCAACCACAACTCTTGCTGGGAGATCACTGGTTTTTATTGATAGGTCAGAGCACACCTGTGCATCCTGTGAGCCTCTGTGTGAACACTGAGTTAATTTCTTCTGGGGCAGTGGGAAGGGGTTTTTATTCTTGTCATCAGATTTGCTGCAATAAATTGTGCTCGGGGGCTTTCTCACAGGGTCTCTGGCACGCATTTGCAAGGCTCTGCTGTTGCACTGTGACAGGTGGCAGGAATGTGCTGAGGTTACACTCTTGTCTTCAGATGGCTGCATTTCCTGGCAGGCTGCAGTGCACAGTGACTACAGAGCAAAGTATTTGTTGAAATTATGATGAATGAGGGATGAAGCTTTTTAATAGCTTGGGTAGTAAGAAGATGATGCCTTTTCTCCAGGATACTTAACCTTCATAAAATAGGACATAATACTATTTCAGGTACTACCTGCTACTGTTTAAGAATGAGAGAGTGCACATTAGTGGCCATCCCCTGGCAGGTGGTGACGTAGAAAGGAGGAGTGATTAATGTACCTTTTGTGATTTATGCTCATGATTCATAGATGAATTCATGGTTCCAGTGCTCTTTGCATCTTATTGAATCACATTGGCTTAGCTATGTATACAAAAAAAGATATTTGATAAATAACAAACAGAGTGCTAGAGGGGCTTCATAGAATCTGGTTTTCTTGTCTTCCCTAAAATTTGAGATTTATGGAGTTCTGTGTAAAACAGATTAGCTTGCCTGTTTGGGGATAACTGCACCACTTTGGAGATAAAGGTGACCCTGAGATAAAGTGTACAAATATACCAGTATCTTTCTTGCTGCTGCATATATTATATACTTTTTGAAGCCACGTCAACCATTTTTTATGCATCTTTCACTTATAATTTGCATTCATACAGCTTCAAGTATTCTTTGTTTACTAGAATCACTCCATATCTATTTTTTTCTGGTTTTATCATTTATTACTGATAATTCCACTCGGCATGAGCTAGTCTTTAACAGTAATAGTGTAATTAATGCCATATATAGGTAGTGTGCTGTACAATACTGCTTTTAACAAGAAAAAACTTAACCTTCCTTAAAACATTTGAAGCTGCATGATTTTCTTTCTGCACAAGTGATGCTGCTATAGCTACCATGTGCAGAGCTGAGTGATTACAGCAGCAGAAAAATCTTACCATAAAAACACACAAAAAATGAATTAGTCCATTCCTCCAGTACTACAATTTCCAGTCTAACAGAAAGTGCTGGAACACAGGAAGCACATAAATGATACCTTGGCACAAACTCTGCTGCAGATAATACTAGAAGACATAAAATTATATTAGACACGGAAAATTCACTTAAGGGCAGCCATATGAGTTACAGGAATTTCTGCCAGAAAAGATTTTGTGCACTGTAAAATCTTGTAGGACTCAAGCCAGCAACTGCAACACAAACTGTTCTTACCCTGCTTTCTCCACATTTACCATGCAGATTCAACCCCAATGGAAATATTCTCCGTTCGGCTGCATTAGCAGAAACCTCTGCTAGAGATCCCCATCCCACAAACATCACTGTGAGATAATTTTTACTGCAGCTTGACAAATGAAAATATTATGAATATTAACATATTTTAGAATGGTTCAGTTACTCATCTCTTTAACACCTTTAAAAAGAAATCATAGCGTAGATACAAATAGAAAAGTGAGATTTTAAAGGAATTTGCTCATCATATAATAGAATATACTAGTTAACTCCAGTGTTGACCTTATATTTGAAAGAGTTCAGCAGAAAATAATAAACACTAATAAGTGTTTATAATCAGCTATAGTTTATATCAGTTCTAGTGAAAGATCTCTTAAGGAACTTACCTCACAGATGATACCATGTCAAACTGACCTATTTATATCAGTGGTTATGATATTCCACTACTAAACTGATCACATATAAAATGTTCTAATTGAATGTTAACAAAGTTAGGATTTTACACATTTAATTTAAAACATTTTAGAAGACAGAAAATGAAAAACTATCTTTGTTTTGATTATATTTATTTTACTGCTTTAGTACAGAACCTATATATGGCAGAGTATATAGTTCAATGGTAGCTGCGCATCAGTAGGATTTCCCACCTTCTAGCACCCTTTTCTTCAATATTGAATACACAAAAAAATGCAATTCAACTCTGCAGACAAATTAATATTTCTTTTTTTTATTTTGGAGTAATTTGATTTCTATCACAACCTGATTTGTCATACACCAGCATATTTTTTAATATTAACTTCTCAGAATTACATGATCTTGAGTAAAGCAATAATTTTCTTTTTTTTTTAAGAGAAGAAGCACATGCATGAAAAAAATCAGCTGTTTTACCAGCTTCTGTAAGCTCCTAAGTGGTTTCATAGAGATCATTGTCTGCATTAAAGCATTTGCCACTGTGCTAAAGATTATGATGCTTGCGAAACCAGTCATCTGGTTCAGACAAGCTGAACATTCACACCGTGGTCTGACCCTTCCACGAGTTAAACACTATTATGTTGGAAACTCAGTTATAGGTGGGAGTTCCAAGAGAAACATTCTTTGATGTTAAGGTTATTCAGATGTGGTAAGACCTTGACTCCAGGGAACTACCCTCCAGTTCTGAATGTCTTTAAAAGGCTGTAGAAAGCCTCTGCACATCACAAAAAAATCAGTTAACAAAGAAAATATTTTCATTTTTCAGTTGCATAATTCATTTGGATAGCACAGATGACATTTGTATTTTTAAATTTTACACTTGTAAAATAAAAATGCTACATAAACTAAGATTATGTCAAGTTCTCGGGATTCTAGGGATAATCATGGTACAGGTCTGAATTAACTTTTGGACTGCAGGCCCTGTTTTAGGTTAGCCTTTAAGTACCCAAGTGTCTTGGAAAGTTTCTGGGAGTATTTTTTATCTTCTCTTTAGAAATTAAAAGTATTGAAGCCAGCAGTGGAATCATGAAAGAGTCTGTTGCTCTGAACCAGGAATAATCAGTATAACCAGAATAACTGGAATATTCTGCCCCTACTTTTGAAGAGGCATATAGCAGAAATTGGGAGAACTGAAGTTTATTTGGTACTCCAGGGTTACATTTTGTCAATAAATCTTTAATATTAAAGCAAAGCAGTCCAGAAGTAGAGAATGGAATTCCAGTTCACCTTCCTTCAACTGAGAATTTAAATTAAATTTCTGGTTTTAATTATGTCTATTGGTGTTACAGTACATGAAAAGCTGTGATTTTCAAGATCACCTGTTGTCAGTGGTGCTATCATAATTTGGTCAAGTGAATCTGAAAGCCTGGGAAAACTCCAAGCACCTAATCTAATTACTAAATCATTCTTCAACCACAAGCAGATTGTTTCTTTCACAGCTTAACTGAGGTGTTAGCTACACTTACTGGCTCTAATGTGCCTTTCACTTATGAGAGCATTGATATCAATGAATAGGAAAGAATGGAAGGAAGAAATTTCTTCATTAATATGGCAGCAATATATGGCTTTCTAACGAATTTGTTAAAGATTGACTAAAGGAAGTAAGCAGGAAGGCTTAAAATGTGCTCTTTCCACTTGATGCATTAGAGCTCTGACTTCTTTCTTTTCTTTTTTTTCTGTTTTCTTTTTTCTTTTTTTTTAATAAGGCATTCTTACTTCCTTTATATGGTGACTCCAAAACAAACGTGACCACAAGGCATCACAGTTCATTCTGTGCTTGTTCCTATGGATACATAGCAGACATCTCTATATAGAAAAATAAAGGGATAATGGTTGCAGAAAAGACACAACTAAGGTAGTTTTCATGAAGATGGAATAAGTAGTAATATCAATACATGCTAGTAAACTGAAAAAAGCACTATTTTCCTTGAAGAATTAGCAGTTAGAATGAAAAATCCCATTGTGTTTACTGCAGGTGGTAGCAGAGCTAATGAGAATATGTCTAATTCCACTTATATAATCTCTTCATTCTGCTATGTAGACACAAACACATTGAAACTTTATGGCAAAAATATGGATACTCTTTTCAAATCACCATCCTTGCTACCGAATCAGAAGTGATTTTGTCAGAAGAGTACAGCACTTATTAGAGGTTGAAGCACCACTCACTCCACCCTGCAGTGAAGAGCAGTCCCTGTAAAATATTCAGACATTAGAATGAGACAGTGTAACATCAGATTGTTACTAGCAATTGCTCCAGTGCTTTCATTTTACATGGACAGACATCATACTGATGCACATTGGAAAACAAAAAGCGTTCAGAAGGTGTAAAGAAACTCATATACCTTCAAAAGTTAATATTGCCACAGGCACTACCTTGCTAAATCTTAAGTTATAGATGCTCTATATCCAGAAAATCTTTTGTCTGCTTTATTGACAAAACTACTCTAAAATTCTCTATGATTAAATGCTTATTGTTACATATGCTTTTCTAATCTTAATGAACGTTTTTTTAGTTATTCATTTATAAGGTCAAGTGTCTTATTTAAATGAATATTTAAATATTCTTTATATATTTTCATTCCCCAAAATTTACAAGGTTAGATAGCCAATAGAGTCAGAATGACAGAATAGTTTCCTGTTATTCTTCTACCTAAATGTAAAGAAACGGGTCAGCATCATGATATCAAGAAAAACTGAGTTGTTTCTCTGAAGGCAATCTGGAAGCAAATAACAGTACTGCTAACGATGTCATGATGCAACTGTTTCCCTCTATTGTATATTCTCCTGTAATTTACTTTTTCAGGATAATGATTTAACTTTTTCTGCAAATAAGTCAGATGACCTGACTCATCTGACCTCTTGAGTACAAGCTAGAGAGAGACTAATCTCATAGCACTTAAAGACAGGTCTGTTTGAGAAAATGATACACAAATGGCCTTTTGTGCCATTTATAAAGATCAGCTGCAAATCAGACTTCTGTTGCACTTTGGATCAGTTTCTCTGGGTGTGTCACCAACCGCGTTAATTCTCAGCAGTGGGACAACTGTAACAGTTCCTGCACATTTGAAAAATGCCAACATTCAGTATTATAGTATTTGATTTTACAGTTTTTAGGGCATTTTATATCCTTCATAAGTCATACTCATCATCCAGGAACGTGTGAAAGTCAGAGCTGAAGCAGCAATCAAAGTAAAAGGTCAACCTACAAGACAGAACAACTCAAGCATAGTATAAAGAGCATATTGTAACAAAATTGAAAGCACACGGTCATTGCTAACTTTTCACTTGACAATATTTTCAGTGGTTCTAATACTCAGTACTTCTTTTGTCCTTCTCATGTTCAATTAGTTGTGCAAGCTTAAGCAATTAATACTTGTAAAAGCTTTGTGCACTCTCCTATACATTACCTTTCATTGTAGCAGGAGTAAACTGTGACAGTGGTCAAGGCTTGGTTCTTCACACACCCTTACTAGCTGCTTTTTGGTTTCAGTTCTTGTGACCTACCTTTGATGTCATTTAAAGAAATAGCTTAGATTGAATTAATTGTAGGAATTTGTTCAGAACCATAGACAAATGGAATCTATGAAGTTTTTCTTAACCTCCTACACTTCAGTTAAAGTTCAAACAAAAATCCTATGATGCAGGAATTTCTTGCTCCTTCAGAGAACTGTACTCCAGAGAAAGGATCAACAAGAAAACTGAAGTTTTCAGGCTTTCTTTTCCTCTTTCATTCCCAACAGCAGAAGAAAATATCTGAACTACATGGGAAAGAAAGTGAATCTCAAAGAGATAAGAGAGATAGACAGGGGATGGACACCCAGAAGCTTTAAGAGATAGGTTTTTTTGATCTGAAGAAAAATACTATTTTGTTTTATGGGAAGTCTTTATACTACACTCAGCACAGCAGTGCCTGATGGAGGCCAATTTTTACTGGTCTTGTTCTAAGAAACACAAAGGTCTAATGTGCTTAGATATTTCTGCATTTCAGCATCACACATTCCACACTCCATAGATGTCTTCAGTGATAAAATACCACTGTTAGGCTGAGGTAAGTTTTAACTCTAGACTTCATGTACCAGTATATGTAAGGTGATCCCTGAAAACCAGTGCTCTTCAAACATGACCTACCAATTCAGTCACATCATGTAACTGATTCTATGCTACTCTGAAAGCTGTAAATTCCCAGAGTCTTACTTAAATCTCTAGAACTCATCTCAGATTTAAAGCTCTGGACAGCCAAAGAAACCAAAGACTGAAAAGGAACAGAGATTTGAATTATCTTCTGAGGCAAAAAATCACCTTGGTCATTGGTAAGGAAACTTACATTATCTAGTTTGCACCATCCAAGGAATTTTGGCTAATCTACTATCTTTTGTAAGCAATAAATCTGTAGAATATATGGCAAATGCAATTGCTTGCGTCATTCATACATCACCTCAAGGTTGATAATATAGTATAATAATATCTAGATGCAAGTGTTAATAGAAATTTACTCAGCCTACAATATTCCTAGGATTTGATGTTTTAGAGACTACAGTCTGATATGCTGTATAGATAGCTATTAATTTCATTTGAGGTTGAGAAAAAGAGGTTGAAAAAATACTTTCTGTTGACAAATGGCTTTTAGTAGCTCAAATATTCTTTAAAAAAATGTGTAAAAGTCCAGGCAGGGTTCTGCAGTGATATTTTTACTGATTAGATCAGTGGTCCATTTTTAATATGTTAACTACCATTACATGATACATTTTTAATATGCATTAATATATGTTATTATAGATTCTTATTTTCTGCGATGCATAGTCAGAAGAAACAAGGGGTTACATTTCACTGGCCACTGTGCAAACACAGATGTTAGTCTGCAAATGCTTGCTGCTTTGAGGCATGATTTGCGTGGAAGAATATTATTATTATTATTATTATTATTATTATTATTATTCTCTTTTCTTAAAGAATAAAAAAAAAGCTCTCAAGGCCCATGGGGAGACAAACTATTAGAATGTAAATATTAGAAACTATGTACAAGATTTACAGGCAAAGTGGAGAGATACAACTTTCTCATTAAGGCTAAAATATTGTGAAAGTATGACTCATAGTCATTCTCTTCCATGGAAAAGCATTATCCATGGGAACTTGCTCTTTCTAAATTGTGGCTCTTGATCCACCTCGTGGCTCTGTTAGATGTTTAGAGAAAAAGCAGAGAAAAACTGTGCATCTGGTTTTGTGTTTTCATGAAGAAATGAACAATCAACATACAAAGGTTCTTTTGGCAATCACTGAGAAAAATAAGTTGAAGATTTAATGTGGAAAGATGAACCATAAAAAAAGATTCTATTCGGGTTTTCCTCCATGAAGTTCATTGCTTCAGAATTTCTCTCTTGTGGTGTTTCTAGGATAGTTAGGAAAAGGAATATCCAAAGTGAATGGTAAAGGTTTTGTCAGTTCAAAGCAGCTGTGGATTACCTGGTCACTTGTGATGTTAACTTTTCATGGAGCCTTTAGTAACTGCTATTTACATTCATAGCTTAGAATACATTTTATATGGGAGATATATTTATAAGGGAGATAGTTCTGGATTTAGAATATAGCCATTATAGTTCAAAGTTATTATGTTGTGTATTTAAAGTAAACGCTGCTATTTTACAATCTATAGAAGATTTTACCCCGCAATTTTGTTACCTGCCTCTTCACAATTACTCTACCAAACTGCAGCTGCTCTGTAATGAGGCTGAAATCTCGGAAAATACTGTCATGTAGTTCTGCAACCTATAAATCCTATAAAAACTGCACTAATGTTTTTGTGCTTAAAGGTTTTTAAAATTTCTAATAGAAATTAGTAATAATATACAATGCAAGTTTAATGAAAGCAGCACAACAAGCAGTATGGTGCAGACCAATGCTCAATGTCACTGCTTTGGCTATAGTACTTCTAGGTCCTACAGCAAGTAGTAAAGATGTTGAAGCAAAGGCTGTTTAGAGCCCTAGGGACTTCTGGGAGCAATTGGAAATCTTCTGTCATAAAGAATTATGATAAATTTTTGAAGGACAAACAGAATTTAGGCTGCATATGATTTCAGTAAGATGTGGAGATCTGCCTTCATCCTTATGCTGCTTAAAACATCTATATGCTTCCCTGGATATGTTTCACATAGTGCTAATTTTTTATTGTCAAAATCATAGCCTTTGAACTTTGAAAAAAATCATTTCTATAAATACATTTAGCATATGTCAACATCTATAGACTATTTTTCACATACAACACAAAGAAGGACAAAATGTAGGTTTAACTGAAAAGACCGAGATTGGGGAAAGGAGTAATGTCAGAGCCGATTATAGCCCTTGCACTGGATCCAGCCTGACAGATCATTATTTCTCTTCCTAGATGTGGTCAGGGAATGGATTCCTGCCCAGATAGATTGTTTTTACCAACCATTGCTTGCTGTACTTTTTCTGAGGGATCCTTAACCATCTGTCATTAAGTGTTACACATCTAGAAGTGCTTGATACCACAATTGTGCATCCTCTTGTGACAGGACTGGTCATAAGTGACATGTTACCAGGCAGAACTTTTTATGCATCATACATTTTAATGGATATGCATCCTTCATGTGATATTTATGGAATCCTGCATGTTGACCAAGTAAGTGGAATATGAAGTCTAAAGAGTGCTTATAAAAGACCCCAGAAAAGGCTTCATGAAAAGTTAGTACTGTGTTAATAAGTTCAATTAGTACATTGCAAAATAAAACCATCCTGAACTCCTGAAAATAATGGCATTTTTGAGAGCCTGAAATAGATAATCTGCCAATAAGCAAGAGCTTCTCTTCCTTCATTATTTCCATAAATCAAATTCTGTCCTTCCTAAATCACAGCTAAATCAAACTCTAGGCGACTTTTGACTACTGCAATATTGTTTAAAGAGTATATTCTTGGTCAAGGAAACTCATATGCATAATGATAGCATAAAGCAGATGCTCATTGCTGTCTGACTAACATGAATTAAGCTTTATTTGGGTCCTATAAATTAATTTTCAGCTAGGGTTGAATCAGTTCGTACAAAATGGTCTTTTTCTCCTATGTTGTCAAAAGGCAAGCAAGGTTTTGGAACCTTTTTGTTCCTTATGTTCTCCTTTTGAAATGGGATTATAATCTTTCCGTTCCAATATTTTAATCTAAACTGATCATTCAGAAACATAATTTAAAAGTGAGGGCCTATTTAGTCTGCAATAGAACAAGTATAACTCTAAGTTTGCCTGAAAGAAAATTTTAAGCCAAATAGTTCCTCCATGAGTGCCCCCAACCAATCTTGAAACATTTTCCCGCTGAGTTTTCTAAACCAACTTAATTCACAAGTGATTTGGTCCTGGTTTAAAGAAAGTCTTTATATAGCAGTGTAGAAAATTTTGGTGGGTTGAGTCTGGCTGGGCAGCAGGTGCCCACCAGAGCTGCTCTGTCCTCCTCAGCTGAACAAGGGAGAGAAGACACCATGAAAGGCTCATAGGTCTGGCTGTCATGGGCAAAACAGACTTAAGTTGGGGAAAAATAATTTATTACCAATCTAATCAGGGTAGGGTCAAGAGAAATAAAACCAAATTTTAAATCACCTTCCCTTCATGTCTTCCTTCTTTCTGGGCTCAGCTCCATTCCCGAGAATACTTCCACTCCCACAGTGGCACAGGGGAGTGGAGAATGTGAGCTGCAGTCATTTGATCACAAGTCTCTGCTGCTCCTTCCTCCTCAATGGGAAGGGAAGGCTCCTCACTCTTCTCCTGCTCCAGTGTGGGATTCCTCCTACAGTAAACAGTCCTTCATTAAATTCCTCAATGTGGGAATGCCCATGGGCTGCAGTACTACAGGAACTGCTCTAGTGTGTGCCCCACAGCACAGGGACACAGGTCCTGCCAACAAACCTGCTTCATCATGGCTCCTCACTCCACAGGGCCATGGTCCTGCTAGGATCCTGCTCCAGCACGGGCTGCTGCCAGGGCTTTTGTTCTACTTCTTAACTACATTATCCCAGAAGCTTTCAGTCATTACTGATGGCCTCAGCCTTGGCCAGTGACAGGTCCATCTCGCAGGCACCTGGCATCGGCACTGTTGGACACAGGGGAAGCTTCTGGCATCTTCCCATAGAAACTGCCTCTCTAGGTCCCCACCACTACCACAACCTGATCATATAAACCCAATACAAAAGTGCTTTCAGTGAAAGGAAAAGCAAATTAAAGCAGCCTGACAGAACTTGCAGAATAATGCTTCCAGACAGGGGAAAAAATTATTCACAACAGTAAAGATAACAAAAGCATTCTGAGCTAGACAAGATACTGTAATTGAGGAAATCTGAGTAAAAAGTACTAAAGCAGCATGAAAGGTGAATTGATTTTGGGAGCTGTATAATAGAAGGAAAGATTGGCAGATATATTATATACTAAAAAACTCCTGCTGTGCACAAGGAAGAAACGCCTCATTTATATATTGTCCTTTGATACTTTTAAGATTATTGATGAGATAAGGTTATCCTTCTGGCTGCAGCAAGTTTCTGTGGATTTTTCTATTACAAAAAGCTTTAAAAGGAAGACTGTAATTGCCTTTAAATTATGCTGGTGTTTTCTGGAAAGCAATTTAATGAATCTTTGCATGAAGCATAGTTAAACTTAAAGATTAAATTGGAAAAGTATGATGGTCCTTTCATTTTCCAGTAATTTAAAACTAAAGAGTGCTAGGAAAACATAATAGTAACAAGTTGAAAATAAATTGAATTATATCTGCCACTTATTGACTGAAGGAGATGTTCCCTCCAACTTGCATAGCTTCGTAACAGATAATATAATAAAGGCACTAAAAAAACCTATGTCATTAAATATTGAACCCATTGTGACACACAGTACAACCATGGAATCATAGAATCATAGAATGCTTTGTGTTGGAAGGGACCTTAAAGATCATGATTAAAGGGTTTTGAGTGTGCTTCCTTTCAGGGAATCCCTCTTGCATAAAACTACACAAAGGGCATGTATGGTGTTTCCTTTGTACTCCCACTTTAGAGATGGAAAAAGCACAAGAATATAGAAAATCATACTCTGCTTTGGGCAAACACAACACTGTGTCAATAGAGCACAGATGATGTCTGTGACACCCTGTAAAGAGAGATTATAAACTTTTCATACAAAACCAGAATTTATTTAAGTCAGAAGCAGGGTTTTAACAGGGTTAAATACAGCTGTGACTGGATTACCAGTCTCCTCTGGATTGTGCAATATTTAAAATAAATAAATTGCCACCATCTGTGATGTTATCCTAAAGCTGTCAGTCCTATAGATTTCATTAAATCAGGCCACTGAAGTAACACTGATTCAAGGAGAGAAACTCTATTACTGATTTGCCAATACCATGTCATATCATGCAAATATTTCTTGGTGACTTTCCCATCTAATACCTAAACCAAAGATCAAAGGAATATTTTAACATGAGAAATAGTAATACAAAAAATGCTCCTTACCATTTCAGAGAATTATAAGAATGTCACAGAATAGTTCATATTTCCTACACCTTTTTCCCTGTATCATAAGCCTGGAGACATGAGATGTTGGTGCTCTAGAAATACTCTTGTCTCTTTCTGTCATCATTTCTGTTTTTCTCCCATTTTCTCTCACTGTATCTTCCTTCCTTCATATGGTTCAGAATAGCTAGGGTCATTTGGGGATTTTTTTCTCTATTTACTCCTGGAGTTTGTCAGTGTTCTAATGTAAAAACTGGAGGGGTTTTTGGTATGTAACATATACCATGGCTGCATGATTTTCTTCTGATGGTTCATAAATCTGCATCCATATTAGTAGGCAATGTAGTTCAATAGGCATAGATTTGCAGGTCAAATCAATTAGTGCTGAGGACCCAATATCCCCATTATTCATGTTTCAAGAAGCTCTGACTCACACTTAACCTGGTCTGGGTCTGAATGCCAAGTTCATACAGCTGAAGCAACCCATGGTGAGAGATAATCTTCTGGTGCAGGTTCCTCAGAAAGAAATTCAGTTCATGTACTGTAGAGACACAATGTGGAACAAGGCATTTCAACAGGAGACAGACAGGAGATTTTCTGCAAAAGCATGCTCTGAATCTGAACTCAAACACTAACATGGCAATATAACACATTTCAGCAAAACACTCCAAATTCATTTCTTGTTCTGCAGCTTCAAAATTCTGGTATTTTCCTCGTTTTCCACTTTCTCCAGCTCATGTATGTAATTATCCTCTGTTTAATATGTTTTTATTGGAGTCATTCAAAGGTGTACAGCATAGACAAAAGATATTACTGTTGTGATTTTCTGCCCCCTTTCATTTGCTTCTTGCACTTATAAAGGGTAGCAGGCGATTATGAAATTGTGAAATCTACTTGGGAGAAGTTCTTGATCATTTGAACATTATGTCTTTTCTTGCATCTGAGATTAATTCAGTAGAATATGGGAGATCTTCTCTTAACCTAGTACAGTTACAGTGTGCTTTGAAAGAGAGTAAGTTATTTGGGGCTCTGTATACTAATTTTTGTGAAATGGATGTGATAATTTTCTTTCTCTGTGGTTGGCTGCTATATTTTCAAGCTTTATATTATTTTGTATAACTTTTTAAAAACTGTTTTCCTTGCCTTATCAGGAATCACACTCTTTGTTATTAGAATGTTACAGCACCAATAGTGAAATGTCATAATATTGCTCTTTTTTTTTATGTAAACCATAAACAACTCACAATTTGTTATGAAACATGCTATTTTTAATCTTCTCCACAGTAGCAAAAGTAAGACTATAAAAACAAATGGCCAGTGTTGGTATATAGAGGTCATTGAAAGAATATATGATTTTTCTTTAAAGGTGAAGACAAAAGTCTGTGTCTTATGGCAGCCAGCAGCAATGGTCTACCTTTTCTTCTATAAACCAACTGAAATACATTTGAGAACTAAAAATCATCACCAACAGTTTTAGATTTCCAGGAATTCGGTTTATTAATGCTTTTTTCAATTAGCTGAACTATGTAATGTTGATATTAAAACCTCTGAAAGCAAGATTCTCAACACTGCACAAATGAAAGCAATCCAATAGCTCATTTAGATTCCTCTCCTGCTGTCTGCAGCAGATCTATAAATAGAATAGGCCACACACAGAAATTTATTATTGCAGCTGATAGCAATTTTCTTTTGCAAAGGTGTCTAGAGGCATTATTCATGAGATTCGTTTTGGTAGACTCTCAAGCTGAGATCTTCACTCCCCAGCTCTGCAGGTGGGCAGTTTAGGAACACACTAATCAACTGCTATGAGAAAGGACTGTCACAAGACTTACTTATTTCCCTCTTTTAAAAAATACAGGAGGTCTTTCAGCTCCAGACTATTTTTCTTTAACCTGATTGCATGGATACTATAAGCAGATAATGAATTTTTAGAAATCACATGTATTTGAAATTTTATCAGCACTCATCCTAATGGTGATGCTATTATTGGAAAACAACAATGAGTTTGATTTGATACAACTTGCACCATGTCTTTTGCATTCATACCCACGGGCACATGTGACCTTTTCAAGTAAAAGGCAGACAAGTTTCTGTTCAATACTGGGGATGTACATGAATACTGAGCAATCACATGAACTGACCTATCTAGCTGTCATCTATTTATAGTCACAATATAAAGGAAAAATCAAATAAGACCTTTTGTGAAAGTATATTTATAATATGGGATAGATGGGAACGCCTTGCACTCTTTTGTTTTCCTATCTCTTTTTGGTTTTCCTGCCATATCTGTCATTGTGCTATCTTTGAATACTATTAAAAAAAATTGGTACAACCAGAATATGTACATTTCTAAACATCAGTTTTGTCAGCCCTTAGGACTGATTACAACTTATTTTTATCCTTGCCTATTCTAATATTCTTTCTGTGACTAAGAACATAAGTTATATGATAGCAGAGATATTCCCTGTTTATTGTTTCAAGTTCAATATAATCAGTGCTGCAAGTGCTCATATTTCAGGATTTTTTGCATCCTCCTGTATACATACAAGTTGTATGCAGTACATGAATATAGAAATGATGTTTCCTTTTGCAAAATAAACTAGTAACTTTCATTTTTTGTTCTCACACTTTCATTTTGTCTGACGTAATAGAAGACCTGTTTTCTTGTAGCAGTTATTTTGACTATGTTATGAAAGCAGCAGCACAAACAACAAATTAGACATTTGAAAAGTTACATTTCTCACCAGCAAAAGAAAGAAAAATTAAAATATTAAATTAAACCCAAAAGAAACTGTCATCTCAAGTCACCAACAAGGCATTCTGGCATGTCTGATGCCAGGAACACTGGTAAAAACAAAGAGTTATATTACAACCATAATTCAGATGCCACAGATTTTCTTTAAGTGTAAATCCTATTCTGCTTGTTTTGAGTCCATTTTGGTACTTACACTTTTTGGTTGTTTGTTTTAATTTGTATTTCTCAGTGATGAAGAAAATTGGTATTGTGAATGCCCTAAACTCTACACTGGAAAACTCTGCCAGTTTGCAACTTGTGATGAAAGCCCATGTGGAAATGGTGCTACATGTTTTCCAAAGTCCAGGAGAGATGTTGTTTGCTTGTGTCCATATGGAAGGTCTGGCATACTCTGCAGTGATGGTAAGAAACATTTTCTTCATGCATTGGTCATAGTTTCTATCATTCATAGAAGCTGTGGTAAGAAACATGTCAAATGTATTGAAGGTAAAACACTGAAAGTCTCCACCTCCCCACCTAAAAACACAGACCAAAATCTAATCACAGGCAAAGAACGGCCAAGCTGACCACCCTTCCCATGTATTGTTTCATAAAAGTTCCAGCCAGAGAAAGGCAGACAGAGGGATCAAAGGAGCTGAGAGTTTACTCAGAGAAGCTGGGAAATACCAGGTGGCATCTGATGTTTTAGTAAAACACCTGGAGAAAAACAGAGATTCAAGTGAGAACTCCTTTGGAGAAACTGATTTCTCCTGCAGTTTGATTTTTCCTCTGCATAGAGAAGCATTACTTTATACATTTTCCATATTAAAGCAGTGTATAAGGAATACTTTCTGGATTGTAAAAATACCACCATGTACCATAATTTGATTAATTTTTCAGGTCAAAGAGAAGGACAATTTAAAATGTATTAAGTGCTTTGCTGTGAAACAGGAGACAGGATTAAGTGAAAATAAAGCAGCAAAGGAAATAGGTCACTTTGACTAACACTGTCAAATGAAGGACTTTTATTCCTTGGGCATTGATTGTAATGATTGTTCTAGATCAGAAATTCCTGTGTGTGAACATCCAAGGTATTCTTTCCCTTACTGGTGAATGCAGCAAAAAAATAATGATTGAAAAACCTACATATAGAAAATTATCACTGGTTCTGAGCTTATTTAGTGGTGCACATGAAGTGCCTTTTCAAATAAATATTAAACAATTATCAGGTTAGTTTTGGTCATATCATATGCATATTTAAGTCTTATTGAAATTTTTATTTCCAAAATTCTCAGTAGATGAACATTTATGTTTTATCTGTTTTAATCTAACCATGATGTTTGATAGTAAATAGAAGAGGTGAGTATATAAAACATGTATGATAATTTCTTGGTAACCTTTCCTAGTTTACAGTAGCAATACACTGGTACTTCATTTGCTGCATCTCCAGTCATCCAAGTTTCATTTCTTTGTTCCTTCTCAATTTCATAGCCATCTCTTTAAAATGAGGCTCCAGAGCTGATTCAAGGCACTACATTCAAGGTGATAATACCTCTGCTTTATACCGTGGTGTTTGACATTTTTCTGTTTTACTCTCTGCCTGCCCTTAACCAATTCTTCCATCCTGTTTTCTTTTATGAGTACACTGACATATTCATGAAAGTGCTTATTAAAATTTACAGCTCCTCTTCCTTTGAAAGCTGATGGTAAGGTCAGAGCCCACTGTTCTCTATTGAAGGCTAGAACTGTTACCCCAATTTACATCTGTCAACACTGAGTGTCATCTAATGGCTTTTTCCCTGCAGTTGTTCAATGAACAACACTGCAACTCTTTGTATTTAATTGTCTCTAAATTGAGAGACTACATAAAAATTGAGAGCCTAAATTGAGAGAAAGTACAGAAATTCATTAATTTGATTGGGCTACAAAACTGGAGTCTTTGAAAGCACAGAAAGAATTCATTTTAATTAGTGGAAAAAACCAGTCTGGATCATCACTACAAGCAAGACAAATGGGAAAGAACACTCAGCTTTGCAGGATAGACTGTAAAATCTAAGGTAATCAGCTGACAACATAAAAAACTATTACTGAAATATGAAAAACTTTTATTGAACTGTATCTTTAAAATTTGGAAGGAATAGAAATAAACTGAGCACAGGCAGAAGTCTTAAAATGGGTTGTGAGAGACTCCTTTTTCACATTTTCTGAAACAAAGAAGGAAGAAAGAGACTCACAATGCAGTGAAGGCTGGATGTATCCTTATGGATAGCCCTAGCAGCATCAAAGCCATACTTTCAGGAGATATTTGTAGATAATGATAGATTACCTAATTAAAATGGAAGAACAATTTAAATTATTTTAGAAGCAGAAGGCAAACTTGATTGTTTGCTATGACAAAATGTGTGTCCCAGATAATAAATTTAATAGAAAGAAATGGTCCATAAAAATTAAGGCATAGAAGCACACATTTTAAATGAATTATCTTTTGTTTAAGATACACAGTAATATTGTCTTTACTATTCAGATTGTAACGTAATGCTTGCTACTTTGTGTCTGAAACACTGAAGAAAATATGTTTATCAAAATGTTTATCAAATAATAGTTAGTCTTTATCAACATGGAACAAGTGAGATGTCATAGTGATTATTTGATCAAAGGAATATGACTAATGTACCAAACAGAACTGCAATTTCATGCCATCTTGGCTGCTTCTACCAACAGAGACTATTTGCAAAAGACAAAGTAAGGATAAATAAAGATGTGGAGAGAGCCATAAATGAGCCCATAGATACAGATCTTCCCCATATCAGAGCTCCAGTTGCCATCTGTTAAGGGTTGCAAGTCATACAGCAATGTATGTAAGGAAAAGTTATAAAGAACTATTGTCACTATTAAATGAAAAAAAAATTAAAAACCTAAAGAAAAACCAAACTGCTTGACATGACAAGTTAAAAATACATCAATTTATGTGAAATGCATAACATTCAAAAAATTAAGAAAAATTATAGGATGGTTGTAAATATGACAAATGAGGCAACAATGTAAGGGCAGAGAGTAACTTCTGTTAGACAAGCCTATACAAATATAGAAAAATAGACAAGGTCTGGAACTAACAAAGATTTTTCTTACATTTCTGAATCAGAGCATGCTACAGTCTAAGCAGGCTGGTAACAATGGCCCTGAGTTTATTTGTTATGCTATGCTTATTTCACACATCAATAGAAGCTCCAAAAGCATCTCCATTTTTTCCAAATATACATAACAAGATGCATTATCCCTCACTACACATTTTTATTGCTTTTATCACTAGATGACCACGTTATTTTGACTGCAAGTTGACCATTATACATTGAAATATTTCTCAAGAACATACACAACTAGGGCATAATGGGTCAAGGAGAGGGGGGATAATAATATAAAACAGAAGAGAGTACAGGCCACATTGATAGGATGAAAGACATGGCCAGACAAGCTGATTCTGAGCTATTTATGTGTGACTGGCCCTTTTTGTCTCTGTATCCCTCTATTTTCCACACTTGTTCTTCCCCAAATCACCTAATTTCCTATTTTAGACACCCATAAGTCCTGTGCTATTCCAAAATGCTCTTCACCTACATCCCATAACATGTCCCGTACCCTATGGCAGTTGCACCTCTCTGTCCGAAAGGTGATCCAGCGTTGACTCATCATGGAGTGTCTCACACCTTGACACTAGGGCTGAAGGTATCCTGACAAGGTCTGCACGAGGTGTTCCTTCCTCTGAATCCCTAATTTGGGTCCTGTCTGCGGTTGTGCTCTGTGCTCCTCTGGGATTGTGAACATGAACCTGTGATGGGCTGGTGGCTCCTGGATAGGAGTGGGACTTGACTGTTGATTTTCAGAGTTAAATACCTCCGTGACTTCCAACTCGGCTGGAAGGTGGGGTGGAGGGGAGGAGAACATCATCAATACACAACACTCTGGAAAAGAGACTATGTCTACATGGATAGATTGACTAATTCCCTCAAGTGACCTTGCTTCTTTAAGCTGTAGATAAAGGGATCTATATCATTTAAACTGAGTCCAGTTACTGAGCTCTGGCTTTTCAGATTTAGATTTGTGTTAAAGCAGCCAGTATTCAAGTCCTTAGTCTGACAAATCTCCTTTCACATTTAAATTTGTAAAAAGTTGCTTACATTTTGTTTTTTGCAGACTGTAAATCTCCTCCAGTGTTTAGTATCACAGAGTTGATTAGAGTTGTTAAATTGCTACCATCTCTGTAATCAGCCTTTATTTCTTTTTTTTTTCTATTCTTGTTTACAATTCTATCTAGGCACAGAATGGTTCGTACAGGAGATTGATACAGTCTATAAAATATAAGAGCAGTATGTTTGAAATATTTGAGTGTAAGAAATTTTGATATATAAGATGCAGCAAATATCAGTGTATCATTGTACTGCAGAATTGTAATGGCCTCCTAAATGCAAGTAAAGCAGGAATGGTTCATTCACCAGGACTGGAAATGTACACCTGGTGTTGTTGGTAATTATATGTTGCACAAGAACAGAGCTCTACTGGAAAGCTGTTGGTCATAACGAGGCCTTTTGTTAAGACAAGAATCAAGAGCAAGCACTTTGTAAGTACAAACACAAATTTAAAGGGAGAAGGATTTCCAAGGCATGTGCATTGCTAAAATGAGTAATTGTGTCATTTGCAGTGTTTTAGACCAAACTTCACAGTGGTTTACTTTCGCATATGTTCACATACGTGACAACATAGAGTGCTGACTGTGACACTGTATTTAGCAAATGCACCCTGAAGAGGATCATTCACAGCACACATTCACAGCAATCTGTAATGTTCTTCCTTCAAACATTTCTGAGCAACACTGATGGTAGTGTTTCACAGTCTGAAGAATTGCAGCAGGTTTTTTGTGGGATATATTCCCCCATGTATAAAATTAATTTTGAAGTGTTGAAGTGGGAATAGTCACTTGCTGCAAGTTCTGTAGAGTGAAAATCAGCCTGTAAGCGAATTGTTTCTTTGCAGCTATGTTTGGCACACAATGTCACCTTCAGAGTTGTTTGGGTCTGCAAGAGGGACTTGTGCAGTTTGGTGACAGCAGATGCCCAAAGGGAATTTCCTCAGCTAAAAAAATCTACATTGAAAGGTTCCTGGTCAGTGATAAAAAGACCTCAGGAAATGCTGATCAGGGTTGCTCTTCTTACTGTTTCAAAGAATTTATTTTCTGGGTCATTTTGTTTTCACTGAGCCTTAATTTCCCCCACCCCTCCAACATGAGGAATGTCATAAAAACTGTAAAAAACACATAGGCACACTCACACACTGTTACTGCTGTACTAGCAGTTTCTGAGAATCATATTTTCATCTCTGAGCAGTGAAATCACTTTTATTATTTCGAATTTCAGTTCCCAAAGTGTAACTCTGATGACTCCATGATTATTGATGCCACAAAACAGATAAAAGGAATCCATAAGTCCTGGAGGTGAGGAGGGCCCCACCTGAATGACCCATTAAATGGATCACTGACTCCTGATACAACAGTCTTCCAAATATCAGAAGTATTTTACTACCACCTTGAACCCTCAGCTGGCACTGCATCACCCTGCAGCCCTAGCACCCCTTATCTTTTTGTCCTTGAATTCCCAGTTTCCAGCGAGAAAAGTGGGTTTGTGTGACGAGGTTGCCCTGCAGCCCATGGTTAAGACCATGGTGAGGCAGCTGTCCCCCTCCAGCCCATGGACGCCCACAATGGAGATGTCCACCTGCAGGCCATGGAGGATCCAAGGCTGTGAGCCCACGGAAACCTGAGCCTAGCAGGGTCTGGCAGGACTTGTGGACCTGTGGGAAACCCATGCTGTGAAGAACTGTAGCCCACAGGAAGGACTCATTTTGGAGAAATTCACGGAGGACTGTCTCCCATGGGAGGGACCCCACACTGGAGTATGGGAAGAGTATGAATAGTTCATTCACTGAGGAGGAGGGAGTGGCAGAGGCCTCTTCCACCCCTATGCTCCATCACCCTGTGCTAGTCGTGGGGAAGAAGGTAGAGAATTCAGAAGTGAAGTTAAGCCCAGGAAGAAGGGAAGGGAGAAGGCAAATATTTTAAGAACTGGTTTTATTTCTCATTACCCTACTCTCATTTGATTGACAATTTTTCCCCAAGTCAAGCCAGTTTGCTCAATGACAGTAACTGGTTGTCATGGGATGAGTGCAGACAAGCCCTACCTTAGCCTCAGAATTCAGCAGAAGCTTAAATTTAAGGAATTATTCTGTCCCACAAGTTCTAACAATGGCAAAACAGATCTATTTATAAAAATGAATCGTTTATTAAATGGAGAAGAGATAAGAGATGAAAGATCCTAATCAGAATTTCTTACTATGTCTGGTGTGCCCCTGCCCAGGGGAGGCAAAGATTTGGTTACTGTAAAAGTGAGAGGCGTGGCTTTGAGTCCTGGGAAGAGTGGACCCCACCCCTTTTCCTAGGGGGAGGTATCTTCCAAGCCTGAGAAAGGTAAAATTCCACCCTTCCTCTATAAACCCCACCACCCTGCCCCTATTTGATGTTCTCTGCATCTGGATTAAGCTGATTTTGTTCCTGTGTTGGTGATGCCCCAATAAATGGATTTTTGAGCTTAAACAAGCAGAGATCTGTCTCGTTGTGTCTCATGCTGGTCACCAGACCTCCCTGGACTTGATCCTAGAGCCACGGAATGCCACAACTACACAGTATAAAAGTAAAGAACTATTAGTAGATTGCAGCATAACATAAAACAGTGCACTATATCAAGGGACATAGCTATATTAAATTTAGCAAAACAAATAGTATTGATTAGAAGTCGAAGGTAATTTACCACTGAAATGGTGAAAATGTGCACAGATTCCTTCACTTAATCTGTGGGGACTAACTGTGAAGCATCCCTACTCATGGGAGAGCCTCCACACAGTTCCAGGAAAATGTATAGCAAATTTCAGCTTTGTGAAAGTTTGGTGTGACTTACATAGTTGTAAATTGAAGTGTCTGCCAGTCAGAAATCTGGCTTATCTTCCCAGATCTCACTTCAACATTAAGATGTTTACTGGTAGCTGGGGTAGGCCAGACCAGGGTGTCACCCCATGGTGACAAAATGACTCACTACAAGACAGCTTGTCCTGAGTTATCTGACAGGTTAAGTAACAACAGTTAAGTTTGAGGAGAGGTGGGATGCCCTGCTACACTGGTGAGTGATTTTTCCCTATCCTTATCGCAAGCCACGTAATTTCAGTCTATTTTCTCTGTTCATCTGAGGAAGGGAATGACTTAGCTGCTGGACTGACCTGGTGTCACAGCTTGGAAGATTGTAAACCACAATACTTGGTAGTAACATCCATTCTTTTTTCAGCATTGTCTTTGCAAGAGCCCTGTGTATCACTTAGGGAAGATTGGCTTGATTGCTGCTCAAATTAAAGGAGATTGCTGGTCAACAGTAGCTGAACATGAGCCAGTGCGTGCCCAGGTGGCCAAGAAGGCCATGGCATCCTGACTGTAGCAGCAATAGTGTGGCCAGCAGGCCCAGGGCAGGGATTGTCCCTCTCTACTTGGCACTGGTGAGGCCACACCTTGAGTGCTGTATTCAGCTCTGGGCCTCTCACCAAAGAAGACATTGTAGGTCTGGGGTGTCCAGAGAAGGACTATGAAGCTACTGAAAGGTCTGGGAAACAGGTCCTATAAGGAGCAGCTGAGGGAAATGTGGTTGTTTAGCCTGGAAAAGTACTCAGGGGGAACCTCATTGCTCTCTGCAGTTACCTGAAAGGAGGCTACAGGGAGGTGAGGATCAGTCTCTTCTGCTGTGTCTCAAGGGGCAGGACAAGAGGAAATAGCCATAAATTGCACCATGGGAAATTCAGATTAGATATTACCAAAAAAACACTATTGAGAAATTGGCTAGGCACTGGAATACACTGTCCAGGAAGGCAGTGGAGTCACCATCTCCAGAAGTGTTTCAGAAGCTGGATGTGATACTTGGGGATATGGTGATTATGGTGGGGCCAGGTTTTTGGCTCAACTGGATTGTGAAGGCATCTTCATACCCTGATGATTCTGTGATTCTATGAAATATGAGTGATGTTTAGGAGAACTCTATACTATTCATCCCACACTGTATATAGCTGGTGATATTGGAGCCAGATACTGAACTGGTAACTGTTCACAGGCAATGTTAATATTTTAGAAGTGAATAATCTGATTGCAGTTCTGTAGACTGAAGTCTTTATCCCTTTCTATCTCCTTAATCTGACTTGGTTTTTGCAATGTATTTTAAAGCTGTGGTCCAAGACGTATTGCCACTCAATACTGAAGGAACATCAATTTTAACTCATAACAGAAAAGTTAAGTATAACAAAACCATTATTCTCTTTTTTCTCTGTCACTTTATTCTCTTCACTTTGTTATGATTTTTTTTCAAACTATAGTTGATTTTTTTAACTCCCATTTTCTGTGCTCAGCTCTGATGAGATATACAATGTTAGGGAAGTAAGTAGTCACCCATATTGATAGATTTATATAATGGGATCATTTGTCATTATTTGTTTGTGAGTCAATGGGACGTATCATCCATTATTACTTGTTCAATATTGGGAATGCAGAAGAGCAGAATGATGAATGACATAGAACTGACAGAGAGACACAGGACAAGATCAAGGACAAAAAGTTGATTAAAGACTTCAGTACTCTGTCAGAGCAGATGTGTATTTTAGTCACAGTGTTAATTTGGAGTGTGTGAGGAAGGCTCATAATCAAAGACATTAGGACACATCTCTGTTCTTTACTACTTCAGACTGTGCACCGCAAGAGCAAGAGCAGGAATCAGTTTGGATGATGTCCAGATCAGAAAAGAAAAATAACCCAGTGAGGTTAGCTATGTCCTCTGCTAATTCAACCAGCCTCTAACATATAC
Organism: Anthoscopus minutus; assembly: GCA_013399455.1. Classification (NCBI taxonomy): domain Eukaryota; kingdom Metazoa; phylum Chordata; class Aves; order Passeriformes; family Paridae; genus Anthoscopus; species Anthoscopus minutus. The sequence continues at coordinate 15,672 of VWYI01039966.1, read as the reverse complement.
TATTAGAAGTACTGTGTTTCAAGGAAAAAAATATGCAATCTTGGCTCCATAGTTTTATAATGAAAAGGTAGAGAATAAAAAGGTGGAGTTGTTTTGTTTCGCTAAATTTTGCCAGTAAATGTATTTTTCATAAGGGATTTTTTTTTCAATTTTTAAGTTAAAAATATGTACAGGTAAGGCAAACTAATCTGCATTAAAATCAAACTAATGAAGGTCATGGCATGAAATTAATCTCAAACACTGATGCACATTTACTAATGACCTTTCACTTTTTTGTGGGATTGGATAGAGATCTCTTGACAAACAATACTTGGTGTAGAGAAGAAACATGATTAAAAATGTGGTATAAAATCTGTAAGTGGCAGTTCAGAGATAAAATATAGAACAGCTGTCAAGATAGATAGATTGAGTTACCCAGAAATGCAAGCTTTTGACTCAGTACGAATTAACATTTCTAAATACATTTTACTCTCCAGAGACTGGCATAGTGAGGACTATTTGCAAACACTTCCTGCATGCGCTCTAAGGATAGGGCAGTTAATTAGATACTACGTCTGACTTCTACTAGGTGTGAGAAACGTCTTCAGTACAGTGGAGAAAACTCTGAATAAGTAAAACCAAAACAGTGTGTAATGGTTTCTATTAAAAGTGCCTATGGGACTCCTATTGACTTAAAAAGTGTTATTCCCCTTCAGGACTACACGCCTGATGGAGGAATAGCTCACGCACCATTTCACCTTGGATCCAAACATTGTGTAGGCACAGGGAAGGACCAGCATGAAGGGGAGCAGGGCTGGCACACGGCTAACAGAGCTGGCTAACAAGTGCGGGTAGTGCCTTTGCAAAACAACAGTAAACAAGGACAGTCCAGAGAATTTGAAATTTCCTAGATATGTTTGTGGATCTGAATTGACCCTCTGGAAGAATATGCCCTGCTTCCTGCCAGCCTCCTGATAAGCTATTGTTATATATATTGTTATATAAGTCTTTGTTTGCCCAGATATTAAATTTAGCCCACTGTTGTCGACGTACTGGACTTGCTGTTTTGAGCCTATGAGGGAAACTCAGGGGAGGAGAACAAGGAGGGGTTTACAAAGTATAAACCAATAAAGGATCACAGTGGGAGGGAAAAGGTTACATAAACCAATGAGGTACTGAATAACTGGGGATGGACAGAGAACATTCGGGAACAAGGGGCAGTTTCCAGAGTGGATTGACAGCTGGGATAGGAGGGCGCGACTGGGACTGAACTATTAACATAACGGGGAGGGGGAGGCAGGGGCATATTACAACTTTACAATATAAAAAGTAATTAAATTAAATATAGTAAGCAAAAAACATGCTGCAATATATCACCCTTTTCTTTTTTAAAAAAGAGAGGGAGAGATGTTCAGGAAAAGGAATACACTGTTTATACATCAAATACAGGAGTAAGTATTACATAGGGATGGGATAGGGGAAAAAAATTTTTAACATAATAATAATTGTGAAATTTCAAATCAAGAATGATAAAGAGTTTTAACTGAAGAGTTTTCATTTTAACCAGTTTTTTTGCTTAGTGTTTTCATTTTTTTCATTCTATTGGTGATTTTTATTTCTTCTGTCTCAGATGCTCAGGAACATTTTGTAAGAATATTTTGAACAGGAAAAGCAGTTCGTTCGCTGATACTTTTGTTCTGTTTGTCTTTGTTTCTTTTCTTTCTGTAATATAGAACTCATTATACAAATTAAATTATTTTGAAATTCACATGAGATAGTATATAGATATGAGTAAACACGGTATATATAAGAAATTAACTTTGACATATACAAGAATAAAATAAGATTTGGTATAATAATTATGGTTTTTGGCAATACAGTATGAAATAAAGCTAGTAAAAGTACTAAAATTTTAAATTTAAAACAATTATTAATAATACATTATTTAATTATTAATAACGAAGAATTGATTAATAATTTATTAAATAAATATATTTTAGAATTTTGTTACTTTCCTTGCTGAACAAATTTATATCTTTTAAAAGTAAAGTTTATCATTTGCAAAATAAGATTAAAATAATTAGAAAATTTTATTTCAATTTAAAATTAATGTCTAGTACTAAAGAAATTATTAAATTAATTAAATTAGGAAGGGTTAGGAGAAGATAGTGGTTCAGCAGGAGAAGTTAGTTAAAATAGAATAGAAATGACTGATGAGCAGTTATAAAAAATTAAATTAAAATTTCTAAAGTTACAAATTTTTTCAAAGTACAACAGTATGGAATAAAGTTATTAAAATGATTAACATTTTAAATTTAAGACAATTATTAATTATTAATAGTCAAATAATTATTACATTATTAATACTTAATTAGTAATTGATTAATTAATTAGTAATTGATTACTTAATACTTAAATATATGTTTAACTTAATATAAATTTTAACTCAAAATAGTTCAGGCGTTTTTACTAGGATATGGGAAATCAGGAGGGATTAAGGGTAGGACAGAGAACTAGTACAGTTACAGTAAGCTGTTGCTCTGCCGGTTTGATGTGAGTGATGACTTTCTCTCTCCACACCAGAGAGGCTTAGTAGATGCAAATGCAAATGAAGATTTTATTTGAGCTTGATTGGTGAAGGCTGTGCATAAAAACTTTCTTTGTAAATTGTTACATGTTGTGAAGGATGGTACTGAGATGCCAGGAACAGTCACTTGCAAGTCTCTCTGTGCTGTGTAACTGTGGCAAGTTGTTCGACCCACCGTGACAGGGAGTGGGATGGGCGCTGCCAATTTGATTTTCCCAGGTGCCAACCCACGAGGTAAAAGGGAGGATTCCTCCGCGGGAAAAGGGGGTAGAGTCACAGAGAGACGGACCCACGATGTGGCAGGGGCAGTTCTCTCTGTGAGAAGAGGCAGAACCAAAGGGGAGTGTTGCTGGAGAGCACAAAGGAGACACAGCCTCAGTCTCCCGTCAAGACAGAAAAAAGAACTAGCTTTATTCTGACCTGGCTCATTATATACATTCTGAACAATGACCAGGGATTGGAGAATAAGGTGACTTCCTCTCTAGTTCCACTGGTCAAGGGGAAAATCCATCAAGTGACATCCTCAGAGAGCAATGTGGAAAACAACCTTTGGTTACAATTTGTGGGAACATGCACTACAAATATGAAAACATGAGAGAACTTGAAGAACTTCAGGGACTTCAAAGAACATCAGAGAAAATCAGAAGGCTTATAATTTTAAGGGCAACAGGGGAGGAGGGGGGTATCTGAGAGACGGGGGCAGTCGGGCACAGGAAAGGATTGGGGCAGGAAAAGGAAGGCGGGGAGAAAGAGATTATGGGAAGAAGAAGCACATGGCACAGGGTGAGCCATGTGGCTGCCACCATTTTGTGCCTCCTGGGAACCATTTTGGGATTTGGGGAACAAACAACCTTGGAAATACTTTTGAGGATTATCAAACTGGAGTGAGGGAATGTATTAAGGGATTACATGGCCCTGTGGCCATCGCTACCAGGGCTGAGAAAGGTACTGAGAAAACTGAGGAGTTCCCAGGCTATTATTTTTTCCACGTCATTTTCTCAGTGTAGGGGACAGGGGTTTAGGAATAAGGGATGGGGAAAAAGGAGCAGAGGTATTAACTAGGGGTAATTGGTTTGGCTGTTTCTCCAGTACAACTTTTTCTACTTTTTCAGGAGACATTTCTGGAAAGTGGAGAGACAGCCAAAGAATAAAATGTTTTAACAAACTCTTATGAAACTTTTTTTCCCTACTCCCCGAGGTTACCCACAACTTGGATTTAAATCTCTCTGTGGTGCCCTGACAAGTTTACACTCATCCTGCCATGGACCACAAAATCCTCCCTTCCCTATAACAAAACACAAAAATTTAAAGAAAAGTGTTATGAATGCACCAAGAGACCTGCTCCTTTTCAAAAGGCCTTTATTGAAAAACACAGCTATGATGGCGGGGGGGGGCTTAAGTGGTGGCACACACCACCGCCACTCCCCACGAACTTCACAGATGAGAATCCATGCAGCCCTATCACTAGTGCAGAACTTGGCCTTATGTTGTTTAGGGCTGTTTATCTGGTTGAGCACCACTATGTCAGGGTGACGACCTTGGGGTTGGAATTGGTCGATGTTCTGAAGACCTCCACTGTTTTCTGAGCCAAAAAAGCTGGTTCCAGTCTTCAGCTTGGCTTATGGCTCATTGTTTTGGCATAGTTTAATGTGTTTTGGTATAGTTTAATGTCTGACATGCCTTAGTTTGCATATGGCTTGGGACCCTCAGCCCCCTGGGAGCAGCAGCAGTGTTATTCCTCTCCAGGGAATAAGGGAGGTAAGAGTATAGGGGTTGTTACATAATAACAGGTAAGTAAGGGAAAGGGGGTGGAGGAACAGAGAACTGGAATATTACATCTTGTAAGAGAACTCTTAAAACATGTCAATAAGGTTAAGTATTTAACATTGTTAACAACTATCTTAACTGTTCATAATAATTGAACTAATTAATTAGGACCAACAAAGGAAAAATTTATTTCTCACAAAAAGGACCCAGTGGCCCCCCTCAATCCTTTCACTTGAGGCACTGGGGTGGGACTTATCCACACCTACACCCAGTTACACACCACCCCCCTTCTTCTCAATACACTGCACCCCTAGAGCACTCTGGTCCCACAGAGATCAGTTCTATCTTACTAATTGTTAGCCATATCTCACCATTCTGCTGGCCACTGGAACAGAAAACTACAGGGAAGGTCCCCTGCCCCGAAGAGATCCTCCTGAGTGCTCAGAGGGTTGCCTCTCCCCCCTCTGGGAGTATTACCAACCAAAAAGTGGTGAACACTCCCAGGGGCACTGGTGCACCAAAAAGCCTCACGCCGTTCCAAGGGGTCCCGAGGGGGGAGGGCACGTTGGGTGCCAGCTGATGCAGTGTCAGAGCAAAGGGGTGGCTGGCCCAGCAAGTGGAATTCTCTGGCACTCACACCAGGGCTGGGCCAGCCTTGAGCAGAGCTCTGGACCCAAGTGCTGGCTCAGAGCCACGCTCTGTGAACACCCAAACACCAAGGGCAGGAGCAAGGATGAGAGAGGCCCCTCATGGGATTTCCAAAGAGGTTTAGTCCCTTGAAAGTTCAGCCACAAGAGAGCCCAAATCCTATACCCACTGATAAACGGGGGAGGAGCAAGGGGAGGGGATGAATGAGCCCATGAGGGAAACTCAGGGGAGGAGAACAAGGAGGGGTTTACAAAGTATAAACCAATAAAGGATCACAGTGGGAGGGGAAAAGGTTACATAAACCAATGAGGTACTTAATAACAGGGGATGGACAGGGAACATTCGGGAACAAAGGGCAGTTTCCAGAGTGGATTGGCAGCTGGGATAGGAGAGTACACCTGGGGTAAACTATTAACAAAACTGGGGGGAGGAGTAGGGTGGGTCTATAACTTTACAATATAAAAAGTAATTAAATCAAACATAGTAAGCAAAAACAGGTAAGTATCTCACTGACTTGTGTTACTGTATCACTGACTTGTGTTACTGTGTTATTATCCTTGGAAAAGTTGTTGATCCCATCCCTACTATTGGATGGTAGTGTCCATTGCCACCTGTGGAACCTAAGGAACACATGGATGTCTTGAATCCCTTTTATGCTGATATATTATGGAATGTATTTCATGGTCCCAACAAAAGGCACAGGTAAAACTGGATGAAAATATCATAAAGAGCAGAGAGGTGATGCTCAAGTAGTCAAAGATGGACATTACTCAGGAAAATTGGTTCTTGTCAGGTGCTTTAAGAATGGCTTTGCTCAGATATCCAGGAGCAAAGAATTTTTAGTGACTCTGTTCTGACCTGGAGTTCAGAGATATGCATTCTGTTCTTCCATACTCTCCAGATTGTGCTCAGTTTTGTGCAAATTATTTCATTTTTGAGTGTCCTAGGGTTACTAGTCTTTAAAATCAGAAATAAAGTGCTTCCTTGATTTCACAGAGAGTGATTTCAGAATTTCACACCATTTAACTTTTATGGCAATGAAAACCAGAGACAAAGAATTTGCAGAATGAGAAGGGGGTTCAGGATACAGAGCAGAAAGACTTCAGCCCACCTATCTTTAGAAGTCTGAAATACTTTAGTCTGACTTACAACCCAATGCTACCTTTTTACTTGGTGGGATGAAATAAGCATTTTAGAATACTCTTCACTTGTCCTGCATAAGGAAGGTGTTTTATATGAAAACATATCCTAAATTTGCTTGGTTTTTCTACTGACATAAAGTGCAACATTAGGTGGTCAGATGCTACATCTGTGCCACAGATCATAGAATCACAGAATTATAGAATCCTTTGGCTTGGAAGGGACCTCAAAGGTCATTCTCTTCAAACCTCCTGCCACAGGCAGGGACACCTTCCACTAGACCAACTTACTCAGAGCCCCATCCGGCCTGAGGAATCCAAAGCCTCTCTGGTCAATCTGTTGCAGGGCCTCATCACCTTCAAATTAAAGAATTTCTTCCTAATATCTAATCTAAACTACCCTCCTTCATCTTAAAGCCATTCTCCCTTGTCCTATCCTTACTTGTGAAAAGTCCTTCTCCAGCCTTCTTGTAAGTCCTTTTAATGTACTGGAAGGCCACTACAAGGTCTCCCCAGAGCTGTCTCTTTTCCACTAACAGCCCAAGCTCCCTCAGACTCTCTTATGTCTTTATAGGAGAGGTGTTAGAGCCATGTGGTAAACTTAGTCGCCTCTGCTGGACTTGTTCCAGCAGGTCTGTGGCTTTCTTGCACTGGAGGCCCTTTGTCAATCTTTCATCCAGCATTATATGTCATACTGGAAGGAGCAAGTAGAAAGGCAAGAAAATAACTCCTCACTTAAAGTGCTCCAAGGAAACAGCTGAGGCAATGGCATATCTCATCCTGGGGATAATGAGTTATTCCTTGTTGGGAATAACTTGTCAGGAATAGACTCTTGTCTGATCTCTGCCAACAAACCAAATTACCTGGCTCTGTGAAGGTGCATGAGAGAATTTGCTTTTCCCACTATAAATTGAAGCAGGAAAAGACAATATACACAAAGGATTCCTTTATTTAAAAATCCTCTTGTCTCTTAAATATTTTATGGTGTATTAAATAAACATAAAGACACAAACAAAAAGGGTAAAAAAAGAAAGAAAAAAAAGGAAGAATACTTTTGCATCAAAGGAGCTGTCTGTGTGTCATATTTTCCTGAGTTAAGACAAATACAAAATTTGAGACTCCTTCAGTCATGTTCAAGTAATCTTAGGGAATATGGGAGGATTGAAACTAACATCAGATTTAAATATGGAGGAGTTGCATTTTGCCTCCAATGCAGTCCATGACTCACAGAAGTCTGATGCTTGAGGTTGTGTTCAGTCAGACTCATTTGCAGTGTCTGTCTAATTAGGACAAAACCACTGTTTCATATGGAAATTTCCTGGCTCCCATTTAAGATCAAGAACAAGGCATAATGTGCCACGTGTGCAGTAGTGCTTAATAAATGGCACAATACACTCTGTACTGCTGCAAACTCCCAAATCTGTGCTAGCAAAGGTTTGCCACACCTGTGTCTGCACCTTTTCTCAGAGGCAGGTACCAAGGCAAGGTCTGCCACGTCAGTGCCAATATGGCAGGCTGCAAGTTTAGAAACAGATTCCACACTCCATATGGTGATGACATTTTCACAATTCCAAGTTATTGTTTCTCCCACCCTGTAAGCATTTACGTGCTTAGATGTACTTAGGCTAATATAGCTTTACTTGAGGAGTATTATAATTCTTTACTAGTGTTTCCCCATCTGGTTTTTGCATGCTGCAGCTTATTATTCCTTCCTCCCCCAATACTGCCTTCATTAATAAAGCTGTATCCAGTCATGTTTGGTGTCCAGTTTGGTTGGAGGTAACTGCTCAAATCTTTTAAATCTAATCCCATACCCAGTATTTCAGGATTAAGCTGTCATTCCTCTTCCTACTGTTTTTACTGAACTATATTGTCAATACAAGCATTATGTAATCTCTGAGCATCAGCTCCAGGAACTGACTACAGCAGTCTGGCTACTGGGTGCCAGCCCTAGGGGCCTGTGGGTACTTAGCACCAGTTCTTTATTTTCTGTATAGACATATATAAACTTGATTTTATTGGTAATTCGCATAGGTCCTATTCACTGTGCTGCAAATTCATATTTTGTTGATGCTTCTTTTTCTTATTTCCTCTACCTGTAAAGAATTACTAATCCATAACCTCGTCAGCACATCATTGTACTCAGTTTCACTCAAATGCCTGTCAGAGATGGCATTTCTTTTAACTGGAAAATTTATTTCTGTTTTCTTTTATCTTCCCGAGTCTTGAGCAAATACTAATGTACTTTTATTTGTAGCAATGTTACTTAGAATCCAGGAGATGGCACTAGTTGCCAATAATTCATTTTTAAAATAAGCCTATTTACAAAAGCTGAAAAATGAAGATATTTGTCCTCAGAGGAAAGTCAAACTATATATGCATGTGTGTAAAATATTACAACATATCAAATTATTAGTTTTATTTATAAGCTTTTAAGTTCTAAACTAGACTAGGAAATAGAACTCATAAATACAAATGTTTAACATTTTGCTCTAACACTGAATTTATTCTTTTTTAATCCAGCTATTAATATTACTCAGCCAAGTTTCAGTGGCACAGATGTCTTTGGCTATACCTCATTCCTAGCTTATACTACAATCCCAAATATCACCTTCTACTATGAATTTCGCTTGAAATTTCAGTTGGCAAACCACCACTCAGCTTTACAAGATAACCTAATTTTTTTCACTGGACAGAAGGGCCAAGGTAAGCTTTAATTGTGTCACTTATCCTTACAGGCTTTCAAATACTTACTGAACAAGTAGGATAAAAATATGCACAGGCTTTTCTTGATTCTATTTAAGATAAAATGTCATTAATGGGAAAATCTCTTCAAAACTGTATTGTTTTGTAAAGACAGAGTAATCAATCAGGTCATATTAATGATTCTTTTTATTACAGAGAAATATAATTACTTCCAGTAATTGAAGTCAGCAGTTAATCTGAGGTAGTATTTTTCTGAACACAATAAATGGAAATCAGAAGGTCAAGGTTCCCTTTTTTCAGTTTTTAACATAAATTTCATTATGGATCATTGAACTCTATGTTATTTACACAAAATAGGAGACCCTAAACCCTGAGATCTCTCAATGAATGTTAACCCAAGCTAGCTACAAGTAAGTTGAGCTACAGTCTCAACTGTAGCAAAGCTTTCAACTTGGTCAGATTAACATAGCTGAGAAGCAAGTTATGTAGATCTACTTAGAGTATTTGTACTAAGATTTTAACAATACTTAAGATAACTCTCTACAGCACATTCTCTATGTGGCAAGCTGCCTGGCATCAATGTGGCATGGGTAATACTACCTTTGTTCTGTCCATCTCAGAATTACTCCAAACAGAAGCCATAATTCTTATGAGAATTGAGAAAAAAATTTACATAACTTGCTGCAGACATAAAGCAGTCATAGTTCATAGATATTTCATAAGAAGCAAGTAACTCACTTTCATCTTAATCATTTCTGCAATTGGAGCATGACCTAACTTTTGGATTTGGAGCTGTCCTATAGGATTGTTGAAGCCTGGGAGGGAGGTTGGGTGATGTGTGACCCATCACAGTAGGAGTGATTTAGGTGTGAGAATAGAAGTCTCTACTACTGTAGTAGATGTTTTACTATATCTGAAATATCACATGGATTTTGCAGATAAGGCCCTTGACCTACTGGAACCCTACACTTATGCTGAACAATTTCAGAAAATTAATGCTTCCAGAAGCATGAAGGAGGAGAGAAATTATAATTTGCTGTTTTTAAATACTGAGCTCCCAAAATGCATTATTAAAAATAAATTTTGGGGAGGCATTATGCAGTTACATATATATCTAACAAAACAATTGCAGTATATCACATCAGTAGACTACATATTTGCTATGTTAATACATTTGATATTTTCTTAGGTCTTGCTTTCTATTAAATTTCTTTGCTTAAATTCCTCCCCTTTCTTAATTCTTAAATTCTTCCCCTTTCTAAACCCTGTGGCAGACTTCCAGGAGTCAGACTGTTAATGTATTGCAATGCAAACTAAAACTTGTTTGCATAGAACAGCTCAGCAGTTTATCTATGATATAATTAAGTCTGCTGCTTTTCATTTGCAAAGATCCTGTCAAATTTAGCTAGTGCAGCTCAGCTGATAAACTCCACTTTAGTGTGCCATGAGACCCTTGTACTTAATTTTATTGGGTTGATTACCCAAATTAACCTAACACAAATAGGTATTAACCACTCTGAATGGATTTAAACTCAAAACTTAGCTCTGCTTCTATCTGTGTGGAAATCAGAATTGGCTAAGTTTTCTCTCAAATTTCATCAAAAGACATAGTCAAACCTGGTTGATCCTGCTGACTGAACTACATTCACATTTTAACTATATCCAGATAGAACTCTCATCATACCATATTTTATTCCTGTGAATAAAATTGTTAAATCACCATTCACTCACAGGCAGCTTTTCCTTTCACTTGCTATTATAGTTCACTCCCAGGCAGCTTTTCCTTTCACTCACTAATTATTAATTTTTGTGGATGGACGAAATACTGTCTTTCTTTTTTACGTAGCTGAGCAGAAATGGTGCATGGACTTGAAATTACCTAAAACCTTTCCATCTAATCATTCAGAAAACAGCATTCAAAAGCCAAAGTCTGCATCACTAAATTTTTATAAGAAGCTCTGTTGTAATATGAACACAAAGAAATCATTAGAACATTCTTTTCAGTGATGAGAATGAACCACCATATTGAGATATGTTTCTGCAGCCTTGGGAACTGAATTTCAAACACCTATTTGAAACATTTCCAATTGCAGGAAATGTAACCAAACAAAAATTAGATCAATTAATTCACTGTTTTTATTCAGGATGGAGAAAATGCAAATATGAAATGTAGAAAACCCATGGTATGAAATAATCTGATTCTTTTTCAGTTACAATAATCAAAAGAGGACACCAAAAAAATTTGCTTACATATAAAAGATACATTGCACTAAAATTTGTCTCAAAAAGGTCTGCCTGCAGAACGTACCCTGTACTGTTAGAAGTCATTGTGGAATGTGGGTCTTGGAATCATATTGGGCTGAACTGAGATTTAAATAAAGTCTTACTGGTGTCATTTTTATTAATGAGTATACTAGCATTCTGGGCTTATTATGCAGTTGTCAGGCAGAAACCTGGCTTTTTATTACTTTGCATATAATTTGTGTGTGTGTGAACACCGTGGTACAGCAGTCATGCATTTCTGCATCCCCCTGTCCAACAATGTCCAACACTGAACAGTGAGGTGATGGCAAAATGCTGCTGGTGATTTGTAATTTTCTCCTTAGTTTAAATGGTTGGGAAGACTGAGCACCCCACATTTTAACTACCAGAAAGCAGTTTCTTACCAAGGTAATGTCGATTTCACATAGAAGATGCTCTTATTTTAACAATTTATTGAGTGTTGAATAATAGCACTCTCAGCAGGAGAAGCATGAGGGTTTTCACAGCCAGTGATCTTCCAGTAAGGAGTATTTCTTAATACTTAATTTGCATTTTCCCTTTCTCCATTTCATCCCATTTCGTGTAGTTAACATTCTCTTGCAGCACCCTACCTGATTCCCCTCCAATGTTTTGTCTGCCCAAATCACAGCTATTGATTTCATAGCTAAGCTCTTGTGAGTTACTATGGAATTCTGTCCCAATAGCTAAAGTTAAAAACTCTCTCGTTTATGCAGAGTATTACCATGATTTTATTCTGCCACAGATCTGACAGAGTTCAAGGCTAGATTGGATAAGACCTTCAGCAACTCGATCTAGTCAATGGTATCTCTGCCTATGGCAGTGGCTGTCGGGACTAGATAATCTCTAGGGTCCCTTCCAACCTTTCAGCAATCTATGATTCCATTATTATCTTCACTATGAAGTCAATTTTGTACAGTGCTGACACTGTTGCACTTCTTTAATATACTCAAATTCTGAAAAAACATTTTAAAAACCAGAAATCTTTTAAATAACAGGTTGTCTTTAATGTGCTTCCCCTAGTTTTGCCAGTCAAATGGCATAGGTACATTGTAGACACTGCTGAAAATAGAAACTTTAGTAAAGGTTTTTAAAAAATAATTGTTGTTTTCAATTTGGAAGTCCTTCACAAGCAATGTGCCAGTGTTACAGACAGCAGTGGGATTTCATTCAGTTATGAATAAACCATTAACAAATCACTGTAATAAGAAATGAATCATATTTGTGTTCTATACAACTTAATGTAGCTATACATGTTCTACAGAGGCAGTAGATTTATATTCTTTGGAATAAGGACTTTTTCTATAGATTCCTATTGCATCAGAACAGTACTCTGTAGAAAAAGAAACTTCTGTATAGAAAATGCACAGTATACCGCAGATTCATTTCCAAAATATGAGATAAGGGGAATATGGAAGGTTTGGCTGAAGCAGCTGTGTGCTGAGCTTCAGTGGGAGGGAAATATAAGTAGCATTATTTCTGGGGAAAAGCCTACTTTATATTTTGTAAATGAAGAAAATTTCCCATGCATTTGGGACAGGGGCATCAAAACACACGTTTGAAATGAGGGCCATCACATGACATTGGAGGAACAAATAGGGAGAGACCTTCCCTGAAACAAATATAAAACAAGGCAGCCTTATGAAAACAGAAGAAAATATCAAATAAAACACAGTGCATGGGCATGAAATTGAGCACTGAATTGCTTGAATCCACAGGAGAGTTGTAAAAAGAAATGGATGGCTTTGAATTTCAGTTCAGGACATCCTAAGGCACAAGTTGAGAGCATTCTTCAGTTTCACCATTGTTTGTATCCTGGTTCTTTTACTGTACACAAAGAAAGGTTGGGGTTGATCAAAAGAAACAAGTTGATCATGTTTTCTCTAAACAATGGTACTTCCTCTCTTGCCTGCACAAGAAGAGATATTGAATGTTCTTTAAAGATGGCAATGTAAAAATGTATTTATTTGGATGACCAGGAATAGGTCCAGGAATTGAGCTCTTACTCGTGGGCTTTATGTCAGACTTAAAATCCTTCAAATGAGATTTTACACTATAGTTACTAAAAGCACAAACAGCACTGATAGCATGCAGGCCTAAATGTAAAGAAATTAAATTATTTACTGCAAACTGGCAAGTCAATCAGTTCTAACCTAAGAGTTATGAAGTCTTAAAGAATTAAAACACTCGGCTGAACAAAGAAATTCCAGCAATGAATGTCCTAGAGCTGCCTTAATCAAGGGTAGGTGCAATAAAATCTCCAGGTGCTATTGTGTCAAGGGCAGCTGAAGGAGCTTAATAGAAGCTGCTAGAGCCTCTTCAGAGCCATGTGCCTGTTACTCCCCTTGCCTAAGAGCAGCAGGTGCCCTCTGGTTTTGAGGCTCTTGAAGTACCTACAATGAAAGCTGAAAGCATCCTGGAATAGGAATAAGTCAGGGACTATTTTCATATGCATCTTGAATTTTGTTGGGTTTTTTTTTGCGGTTTTTTGGCTTGCTTTGTTTTTGGTTTTGGATTTGGGTTCATTTTTCATATTTTTTCATATTTTTTTTCATATTTCATATTCATATCAAGGAAGTTGAAAATGTATTTGATCCACCAGGGTCAACAGGTTTTGTGGATATCACTTACTTAACTGTAGTATGAAATAAACCTGTCAAAAATCCTATAGATGTTTTGGAATATTTGCTGTTTCTATTTTAAATCCACAAGAACACTGGAAATAATCTTACAAGTTAAACAGAGAATATTAGAAGTATGTAGTAAACTCATAAGCTTCCTGGCTAAAATTTTGCTAAACTGCTAGTTTCTCAGAGGATTTGGAGTATAATTTTACACACTGGTGTTCACTAAATCCTGGGATAAATAATTATCCTTTTTTTTTTCCTTTTCAGGTCTGAATGGAGATGATTTCTTGGAGTTAGGCCTCCGTAATGGGAGAGTGGTATATAGCTACAATCTAGGCTCTGGCACAGCAACAATCATTAGTAAACCACTCGATCTGACACTCAATGTTCATGTCATCTCTCTTGGCAGAAATCTCCAGAAAGGCTGGCTGAAGGTGAGAATGTAATCCTGACAGAAGGATAGCTCTTAGATGAAAGTGTTCTCTGTGTTTTTCCACATTTTACATGGAAATGTGAAAATTTCTTATGTGCTTCCCTATAAAGCTGGGAGGATTTTCTTCACTAGGAGTTCCTAAATAAAGGCAAATCCCTTTGTTGTAACACATATTAATGTTTCATTGAAAGGTGGATGATCAGAAGAATAAAACTGTCACTTCTCCTGGGAGGCTGGTTGGACTCAATGTCTTCAGTCAGTTTTATTTAGGAGGCTATCATGAGTATACTCCAGAACTCCTGCCAAAGGGATCCAGATTTAAGAATGGCTTTCAAGGTAAAGATCACATCATTTTCAATTCATTTTAATACATGCATCAGATTGTATTTCATTCATAGGCAAGTGAAACAACCTCTCTCTTATGAGAAAACAAACTCGGCTGACTTTCCTGTGGCTTTTTCATTATTTCACTACAATAACTAAGAGATATGGTACAAAAAGAGGCTTTGCTAAATAATTTTAATATTTTCTCTTTCTGCTAAAATGGAAATTTGTCATTGTAATCTCTTCTTATGTGTCCCTGCTCTACAGCATCGCTCCAAAAGGACTTCCTTTCTCTGAAGTAGTTTAGATTCTTCTCCCACTGTGACAGGCAGTGATAGTTTGGGTAAGAGCTGAACACTTATTTCTGAAAGAAATCTGATTTTAAAATTTTTTTTTCCTGGTATTATGATCTAGATCTCGAGACAAGATCGAGCTAATTCCTTTTACAAATATTTATCAAGCAGATAATAATTTTTACTTCAAAACTGATATTGAAGCTTTATTAATCTGTTTTCAACTCCTACCAGATCAGCAATGAAGCAAAGACTTCTTCATAACACTTTATTTTTGTTCTTTACTTCCAAAGCAACATTGTTCTTGATATTTTCAAGGTAAAATTTCAATTCATTTTAAACCCTGGGAAGCCTTTCAAATGAAAAGAAAACATTTTGCAAAAGTAAAACAGAGCTGGAGTTCTCAGTTATGAAACTGAGGGTACGTTACAAAAAGCAGGCATAGCAATAAAACTCACTTTCATACACTAAAACACTGCATTTTCATGAAGTCCATATAACTGCTTTATTTCCAGCCATTACTGCAATTCTTGTTCTTACACTGAAATTTCCTCAAGTTCAATTTCATATCATACAGTCACCTTCTCACTCAGAACATGATAGGAATTAATATCTCATCTGTCTCTATCTTTTCAGGAAGTATGGATTGTATAGTTATGCCGTTCATAGCCTCTTAGCAAATTGGCATATCACAAAACATAATGGCTGTGTGACTATTTTAATAGGGTCAATGTCTCTGAAGTACTTTTGGCTTTTTTATAGGCATGCTAATGTTAGGGGTGACCAACAGGAATCTCTGGTACTTTAATTTAACCACAAATATCTTGAGTTTTCCAGGTTTCTCAGGTTCAAAATGTATTGTAATGACCACATTTCTGCAAATTCAGTA
>VWYI01039965.1:0-61301 GCA_013399455.1 Anthoscopus minutus | reverse complement strand
CTCTCTCTCTCTCTCTCTCTCTCTTTTTCTCATTTTGCCTTGGTTTGTTGCTACAGGTGTTATTCCCAAGGAGAAGACATTTTATTTTGTTAGGAACAACGGGTTTAGTGTTTAGTTTTGCTTAAGATCTGAACACACAAAAGACTGGTGATACAATCTGCATGAGAATGGCAGGATAAAGTGGGGCCTGCACTGAAGTAATTGGGCTCTTGGATTTGAAGTGCCCTATAGATTTAATCTAAAAGCAGCAGTGGGATAACTTAATTTCCCATGTGTCATGTTCCTGGGGATACGGAGGGCGATTTCCAGACTGAGACATAGAAAGGGTCTGTTTTTCCTGGGACAGACTCTTCATGTAGAGCTTGCTAGGATTGTAGATATCCTCTTTTGGCAGGTGTTGAAGAAATGTCACCCAGGTGCCATTGTTTTCCGAGTAAGCACAATTTTCTTCTATGCTAAAAATGTATAGAATGGATTTTAAAATTACATAGGAAGGATATTTGTCTTTTAATCCACATGTCTTACAAACACTAATCTTTATCACCAGTCCTTGCTGGAGGATTTCTTCCCATAGATAAGTGTGACCTAAATTTGATGGCTAACACTTGGCATTATCTTGTTTCAAGAATACAGCACATCCAGATTTTTCTAAATGTATAAACTTTCCCAGGAAGCTTTTTTGTACCTAAAAACTGTGGGTTAGAATGGGAGACAGAATTCATCCTTTGATTCTGTCAACGTTTTGTGCATGGCTGTTGAGAGAAAATAAAATAAATAAGGGCACCACAGAGGAAATGATATCCTGTTAAATTGTGTGTATCTCTGTGAAGAAACTACTTATTTTCCTTATTTTGTGTTTCTGGAAGAACCATTGCTTTCTGCTGTGGAAAAGCTTGTTAAAGAAAATTAAGGCCTATAAGATTACCTTTACTTAGAAAATGTATCACTGAATTTACTAATCCTGAGCTTCCTCCAATGAACACATCTGGTTTGACTTCACTTTATTGAGTTTGGATCAAAAGACTACATGCCTATCTTAACCCGATAATGATTTCTTTCACACGAGTTCTTGTAATTTTGAATACTACACAGAATTCATTAAAGAGCTGCATATGCCCAAGATTAAATTATTGTGACATTTCTAGCTAATTTTGGGAATGCAAAGGTAAAAGCTATTCTTCTGAAAAATTCCTGGGAGTTTGAATTTTTATAAACAAGAGAAATATTTAAACATGTTTAAAATTACCAACAACTCACCAATAAAGCAAAACAGCTGGTTAACAAACAAGGCTAGTGGTTTTCTAAGCAGCCATTTTACACTGTTGGAAGGATAGCAGGAAATCTTGTAAGGGAGAATGCAAAACAGTGGAGGAAGATAAACCCTGTGCTTTTCTGAAAAAGATGATGTAATCCACAAGGCTACATGACATTAGAGGAGAGCCCTCCACACTCTGAAGTAGTGGAAATGGGTCATGATCACTGATATCCTTAAGTAACAGCTAGTAAAACAAACCCCCTGAAAAACAAACAAACAAAAGGAACCCTCCACAAACTCCAACTGAAGTTCTCTTTAATTGCATGTATTTGTGATGGAATGGGTGATTAAAAATATGTGGGCTTGAAATACACAAATATTTCATTTAGGCTTCCCTTTTTCCTTTTATTTACTCTTATGAATTCTCCTGCATGGCCAATTGAGTTGTTTGTAGTTGCATCCTTAATACATTCTCTTTATTATTGTTTATTTGTGTCACTGGCCACAAATGTGTGGCGAAAGCATGTCAATTTTGGACTGCCTGTAATGAAGACTAGAGAAGCTGTTTGGACTTGTGTGTGACCTCATGTACTAGCTTGGCAAACTCTGCTAGGTACACAAGGTCTCCAGTCCAGATGGAACACAGCAGAACTCTGTGGATTAAGTTAGTTAAATGAAAGCCTTTTCCAGGCCTTGCTGGATTATACTGTTTTATCAACACGTGATTCTAGTGTCCTGGAGGCACAAAATGGAAAGACTGAGAAAAACCATTGAAAAAACAAATCTCTACAAGCTGCCTACAATTTTTGATAGATATGATTTCAAGAAACCCCAGCAAAACTGAGCACTAAAAGAGTTGCAGTCTGCAAGTAAACTGACATTTAATGTTTTGCAATTGATAAGTGTCTATGTTTTGAGCATGACTCATTTCCTATTTGTGATTCCCTTTCAGGACAGTAGCTACTTTTCTTATTGCTGCTACTGAACCAAAGGCTATATTTCCTCTTATCTGTGTGACTAAGTGGATCTCAGAAGGTTTGTAGGATGCATGTAGCTGGGATCTTCATCTTGTACAGCACAGATTATCAAATTACAGTTCAAGTTACTAGAGCTGTGGTAGTTCATGAGAAAACATGGTTTTCTGGTTGAGAACATAGAATGAAATTGGAAATACGTTGGGACTTCAAAATGCATTACATTTGATTTTGTAGTGGGCATAGAGTTGTAGAGGAGTGATATGGTTTTATGACTCTTTTATACTTTTGTTTTAAAATTGTCTGTCCTCACTGGAACCTTTATGATGATTATTAGTAAAGAAACTTTATTTAGTATACACGGGTAATAAACCAATACTGACAGAACCTCAGATGTCATTTCCAAAAGCTGTATTGTTTTAATTTAAACAGCTTTTCAAGCTTTGACTGACACATTAAGTAGAACATGGCTGTTAGTTGAGAAGCTCAGGAGCACCCCAGGCTTTCTCATGTCAATGCATAGCTGATCCCTTGTGTCTCTTAGGAGGTGCTTCACTGCTGCACCATTCTTCTTCCAGCTTTTGGGGATGATGGTACTGCCATTAAAGATCTTCTCTCCTTCAATGGTGATAAAACTATTAAGAGAAGATGAGTACCTTGTGTGACAACTGTCTGTCAGTTTTGGTGTAGTACAAGGATGCAAAGTTTAAATCTGATTAGCTTTTTTCTTCCTTTCTTTCTTAAAAGAATTTGGGTTTTTTGGGTGTAAGGAATGGTGGGAAAAGAATGTGGTACTAAGAGGAAAAGAAGCAGAGTTTGCAGAAGGGAATAGAATCTGAGAAGACTAAGAAAACAAATGGATTTGGAGGCTTTAGAAGTGTCTCCTTAATATCTGGGCCTGCAGCTAAAATGTAGAATTTTCTCTTGGCAACTGCACTCATTTGCTGGCAGAAGACTGGGGCAATGGGCTTAAGAGGTGCTGTTATAAAGGCGGTGACTGAGGAAACACTGTTTCCCATTTTTGATAACTGACCTGAGTGTTTCCTGGTTAGATGGGCTCTCCTGATATTTAGGATAGATTTATCAGTGTATAGGATAAGAATTTTGCAGAGATACCAAATCACATTGTGCCTGCAGATTTATGCAGGATAAAAACACATCTTCCTTGATTTATCACAAAGATGTAATGGTGATTATGTTGAAAGCCCCTTGAAGAATTCCTTCATTTATTAAAGAAGCACCATCTGGTTTCTTACCCCACTGTGGGCTAGCCAGCTGGGCTGCCTGTTGCTACCAGTCACTGATGTCTGTGTGAAGAGTGGATGCTCTAATAGCTGCAGATACCATCAGCAGTGCTGGCACATGATTAAATTAGACACTGCGTTTATATTTTCCAGAGATCTTTGTCTTGGTTATCTTCATGTAAGTCATAATACTAATTCTTAATGGATCCAGACATAGCTTATGGGAAGGATGGAGCTGAGAAGTAACAGCATTTGCATAAAGCTGTGTAAGTGGAGAGCTAGTTTATGTACAGACAGGTTTGGGAAAAAACACAGACTTTTCAACAGAAATTGCACAATTGTGCTTTTTTCATTGCTGAATTCTATAGCCAAAATTCTGCATTTTTATGAATATGTTTCTGGCCTTTATCTGCCATGCATCAGTTGCTTTTATGGTTACTGGGCTGCTGACCTCACACAATCTCTAGTGCTCACCTATTTCAGTCATGTTTGTTTCTCCCACTGTAGCTGTTTGATCTCATCCAAGGGCATTGCATATATTGAAGTCTTTTCTTTTTGATTCATAGTACTCTAGGTTTTTTCTATAGATTGTGTAACAAAGCATTTGATCTCAGTCACATGGGATGTAGAGATGGCTTCACCTTGATCATATGCTTTTTTCTGAGAGTTGTCTGTGAATTAATATCTCTGTGTAAGGATTTGGCTGGTAGTATTACCGGATAGAGATAACACCTGAAGCAGAGACTGCTTTTCCAGCAACAACAACATTGAAAACTTGGTCATGGTTATCTAGAATTTCACAGGGTTTGGACCACTTGGCAGGCAAAGGGAATGCTAAACTGCTCCAGCCTGTAGTAGAAAGTTTATCATTGCTGCAATACTAAAGCTGCTGTGTAGTTTTACCAGGAATGATGACTGCAGTGAGATTCAGCACTAATACCAAGAGCAGAGTTGATGCCTTTAGGTTTGTTCCTTTCACTTATTTTACATAATTTTATTTTACCCTTTTGTGGAGCCAGCTGGAGAAACTGTTAGCCTAGCCAGATGCAGTCATAGTGTGCAGCCCTAAAAGGCTGTGGGATAGGTGGGGTGATCATGAAGCACAGATATGAGTTTATTTACAAGAAGCATACTTTCCAGAGCAGTTCTGTTTTCCAAAAATTGTGCAAAGTCCACTGATAATCTATTAGGACAGCCTGCCTCCCCTCCAGCGGAGGAGAATATTGTGTTTTAATGCATAAATACAAATAAAAATAAATAAGTAATGATTTTTGTTGCCTTCTTCTGTAAAGTGATCAGTCATCTCTTTTTGGATAAATTCTGCCTGGCACTGAGTAGAGCTGATGTCTCACCTTGAAAAATCACCAGGAAGAAGAGAAGCTGCATTTTTTCCTTCATAGCTCATATGGGCAAAGGAAGAACAGTGGTCAGCTGCGTAACTCTTTTCATCACCTCTTAAGTAAATGGATTTAGGAGTATAAGAAGGAGTATTAGGAGTCAGTGATATCTTTGAGCTCAGCATTAACTGTATCAAGATTTAAATACTGTTAATGATCATGGAGTTATCTTTGGCTTTTTCAAAGATTTTTACAAGGTTCACCAAGAACAAGGAAGATTGTCGTGCACAATATGACCAAAATCAAGCTGCCAAATATGCTTCCTTTCCTGGAGGGAACCCATGCTGCAAGTAGTTAAGTGCTGTGAGATCTGTAAGGGCTAGCAGTGTAGCTAAGTGGGAAAGCAAGTTGTATCAGACACTGTACTGTTAACTGTTTGGGAGCTTTTTACAGGACAGTGTGGCTAGAGAGCTGTGTGGTAGCCCAAAGGTTCTCGTGTCTTGAAGCCATTGGGAGGTTTTCAACTGGGAGCTGATGGTAGAAGTTTTATCTAGAAATCCTCCTTTGCCCAGCCTCACAGGTTTTAAGTTACTTTTTTCCCCCCCCTCTTCTCACATTAGTTAGGTGATATAGTTGGGTGAGTGACTATCTCCTCCTTTACAGTTGGAGAGTGTCTTTAAAGGTTTTCTGCTCTGTACAGAGCTTATCTATCATAAAATCTATGAAAAAAAGAAGTTAAAGTCTTAAAGTAATTGATTTTATTAAAGTTCACTGTTGCTCTTTGACTTTTGCAATTATGTATGAAAAAGGCCAAATACGTTTTTTATGGCCTAAGCGGAAACTTGGTTGCTGTGGTGAAGTAGCTGTCAAAGTGCCTGTCTAATCATATTTATGAATCAAACTAGAGATTTTGTAGTCCCCAAATGAAATAAATGGCATTTTGTATGAGGCTCAGTTAGTAGATTTACAGCACAATAACAGATTAAATTCTGCTTTGCCTCCCTTTTTTAAACTGTAGAGTACCCTGCCAAAACCTAAAAGGGTGGAAATCTTTAATCTTGAGCCCTTTGATGAACTTGTCCCATTGATGTGTTCTGTAATGGCAAAGAAATATGATTTTCAAGCAGAGTATCTCAAAAAGCATATTTCTCAAGTTTTGGCAGAGTTGAGAATTATTTTTACTGCACACAGACTCTTAATGATGCATGATGCTTCACTGCTGCTTTTAGATATTCAGTCACAGACATATGCTTGGCTTTGCCGTCTGCCCACTGACATGTTTCTGTCTGATACTGTAGCTTCTCAAAAAGAGATTTTATTTGCAGATAAAAGCTTTTGGAGACTCAGGGGAGGCAGATTAAGGCCTGGACAGAGCATGGCACTTTTAGAGTAGAGGTTGATCAGAGAGCTGGAGCACCTCTCCTATATAGAAAGACTGAAAGGTTTGGGGTTGTTCAGCTTGAAGAAGAGATGGCTCCAGAGAGACGTCATTGCAGCCTTCCAGAACTTGAAGAGGACTTAAAAAAAGAGAGTGTGACTTTTTTTAAACTAATAGACAGTAGATTTAGATTAGAGGTTAGGAAGATCTTTATTCAGAGGGTGGTGAGGCATGATAACAGGTTGGCCAGAGAAGTAGTGGATGCCCCATCACTGGAAGTGTTCAAAGCCAGGCTGGATGGGGCCCTGAGCAACCTGGTCTAGTGAAGGGTGTCCCTGCCTGTGGGGTACGTGAGGTTGTAATTAGATAATCTTCAAGGTTCCTTTCATCCTGAGCTTTTCCATGATTCTTTGATACCACAGTCCACAGTGAGGCAATCCATGGGACTTTTATCTGAAAGAAGTAATTGTATTTCCCAGTGATGGCACTTTAGCAAGTGACTGGCCAAACAGAGATAAAAGCTAGCTTTGTGCTAGGAAAAATAATTTTAAAAGGCAGGTAGTGATGGATAGGAATATTTTTGCTTTCTCTGGCACTTCTGGTTAACCAAAGAGTTTTTCTCAGGTGGAAAGAAGCAGCAGAGAAGGCAGCACTACTGTTTTTAAAACTTAAGGTGTTTTTTGTAGAGTTATATAAATGAAACACATGATGGCAAATTGTGCTGTGAAAGTTTATTATTTGCTTCTTTGGGACAAATTTACATTTAAGGGGAATACACTTAAGGGTGGAATTTTGCTGCAGAAAACTGCAGTAGAGAACAGCTTGTTTATCTTAGCGGTTTTCCTGTTTAGAACACATGGAATAATATCAGAATGTGCACTAATCTCAAATACTGACACGCACACATGCGCAGAGTTGCCTTATCCTGTCCAAACTGGGTAGTGCCTAAAATTATTACCCTTTCATTTTGCTACCCTTAGGAAGGAATGATCAGGGCACTTCATCAGGAAACACTGAAAGGAAATTCCAATAGAAAACTCTCTAGGTTAAAGAGAAAACAATTAATTTTGCTGACTATGGCTTCTGGGTATGTTCCAGACCTATAACCTCTTAGTCAGAACAGAGTCTTCCTGGGAGACTCTTACACATGCCACATGCTGTGTTTAGTTTGGGTGGCAACACATAATGCTAAATCAGTACCCTAGTTCATAAGGTAAAAAGTGCATGTCCATGTATTTAACAAAATGTGGGAATAATAGGTTGCAGCACAGAGTTTCTCTGGCACAAAATGCATTTAATTGCTTTCTCTCATAAGGAGATATTCACTACATAACTTGAGGTGTGGAACTGAATTAATCTTGACCTCCTAGGTTCCAGAACCTGAGGAAAGGTGCATACTTTGTCACGTTACCCTCGCCCTCACATACCCACCAGCATGTAAGCAACAGTGTAGTTACAGTTGGTATAGTTGTGCTGGTGATCAAAAGTTAAATCTCTAGTTATAGACTTCTAGTTTGTTATTTTTATTTGTCAATTCACCTTATAGAGCTCTGTGACCTCACCTGGAATCCTAGTTACTTTAGGAAATTTTCAGTATTTTGTATTAATACTACAGTAATGTGTAGTACTTTGTCCTGCATTGGCTGTTGAGAGATTTTAAATAGGTACTTATCCAGGAATTCAAATTATTTTCCCCCTGCCAACAGTGTCTTTGACCTGATGGCATATGCTTAAGCTTGTTTCCTGACTTTATACAAGATGCTTTTAAGGGTTTGATGTCTTAGGCAAATTATATTGTTGTGATTTTACAATGATATTTTCTCCCATCAAATATTTATATCACCATCTGACCACTATGTTTACTTTCAGTGGTCACTTTTGCTTGGAAAAAATGATCATAATTGAAACAAGTGTACTTATGCAAGCTATCCTCAAAGCAGTGAAGTAGTCAAATTCTAGGAGTATGTTCAATCTTGATTTGAGAGTCTATTTCATCTGTTGGTATCTTCTGACTGGCTCAGCGTAATATGCTATTTGTTTTCATCTTGTGTTAACATTTGTATTGCTGCATATGAATTCCACAGCATCAAAAGAGCAATCTTCAGAATTAATTATTGTAAAATCTGCATAGAACATACTTAATGAATTGATTCTTAAGCAAAAGCTCAGTGTTCCTACTTGAGAGAGATTCATCTGATCAAGTTCCACTAAGAATGTAATGTAGCCACTTCAGCGTTGCAAAGAAAGTTTCACCAGAGGATCTTCTAGCCTGTCTTTATTGTTCAATTACTGACCACATTTTCTGCCTAAGTTGCACTTGTTGGTGTTTGTGATTTCTCATATGTAACACAGGAGGTTTCTCGTAAAAAAGTCTTCCATGAAAGTATTTGTGAACTTTTATCTCCTTTGTGAAAAACTGAAAAATACGTAACAATGAGTGGTTTTGGCATGCTTTTTATGCAAGTTGGTTTATTTCCATTAGTTATTTTTAATTTCAATTTATGAGTGGGCTTTAAGACCCTGAGTATGTTTTTACTCTGTACTAACTGAACATGTGTAATACCATAAGGGTAGGACTGGGTGATAGTTTGACTGTAACAACAAAATACAACAAAAAGGGAGAGAATCCTGTAGTAGTTTATATTGCTCTCCCTTTTTTAAAAGTTTTGTTTTATTCTATTTTGGTTTATTTATTTTTTGGCCTGGAAGAAGACCCAGGTCTAGTGTTGAATTCTAGACTGAAATGTGAAACATTTGTGGTAAGTCTAAGGGAATCTAATGTGAGTGTAAAGTAAATTTACTACTTCTTTCTTAGATGACAAAATTAGTTGAAAATACAACCGGTTAAATTTGTCATGATTTGGTAACTTTCATCCTATTAGAAGACTTACAGCTTCTCATTTGGCAATATAGACTAAAAGGGAGCAGACGTTAATAACTTTAGTGAGAGGAGAGTAAAAATAGAAACAAGTAACAAAGAACTTAAGTTGAAACAAGTTGTCATAGTGTATACCTTCTTTTACATGTTTCTGACCTGTTAGAATATAGATAGTAGCAAGTGAAATGTACCGTTAGCCATAGAAAGCTGTTTTAATAAAGACAAAGTGTGTAGGGAGAATGATCTGATAAAAAGGCTTTAAAATTCCTTTCTTCTAAGAGACTAAGCTCTGTCACTTGGCTTGCAAATCTGGCTTGTGTGCTCTTACTCAGTGAGCTAGAAAGGATGCCAAAATTGAAAAGCTAGGAGCTTTGTCATGTTAAGGAAAGTTTCCTCTCTAGCCATCCAGGAGCCACTGGCACTTCCACTTTCCACCACTCCAGACTTCTGCTGCTGCAACCAAAGCCCCCTTGTAGTGGGGTGACCCTACTTGACTCCCCACACACACCACTCATGTAATCAGATAGGTTTCCCTCTCAGTCTTGATAGAAGGTATCCCATGGCTGAGTCTCAGACATCTCGTTCCTTTAAGTAATTTAATCATGGTGCAGCAACATGATAACAGCTCAAGCTGGATGCCTGGGTGGGGATGGGACCCTGAACAGAGGAATCACGAGGGTTTTGTACCATTAGAGTTTCTATACCAGATCCTCATGTAGTTTTCACACCCCTTACACTTGCCTTTTGGTCTAATGGTGATATTTGGTCTGAGATTTTGCTGTTGTTTGTTGAGTGCCTGTCTGGGATGGGGCAGCACTGCAGTGCTGTGGCAAAGGGTTCTAACAAAAGGCTGCTGCCCTTTCATGTTCCTGGCTTCTTGGCTGGGACTTCAGCCATTTACCCCCAGCCAGGATACAACTGAAAGAAACTACCTGCACTCGAGATACTCTTCAACAATAAAGCACCCTAAATGTTTTTAGGAAGTGTTGAGGTTTTCAGTCCTTATATAATATATAAAAATGTTCCAAGTATTCCTGCAAGTGCAGAAGTACCAACAGAGCTTGGAGTGGCATGCCCTAGACGCTGATTTTTTGCTCTATGAGTTCTGCGATGTCTTTTAAGTAGAAAGTTCAAAGTGAAAAATTGTAAAGAGGAACCCTTTCTGTTATTCTTTACTGATAAGGATTTTCTTCAGAGAAAATGTGGTTACATGTAACTGTAATAGCTGTTAACTACTTTTATATCAATAAGTGGATCACTGAGTAGTTTGGAATCATTCTGTCAGGTATATACCACCAGGAGAAAGCACTGCCATGTGCCCTAGTAAGGAAGAAACTCTGACAAATTCTTACAGTAACAAATCGAATTTTTTTGTAAAAAAGTATTAACCCTGTGAAACAGAGTAAGTTCAGTTCCCATTTGTGGTGCATGTACCCCCAGGACAGAAGCAGCTTGCCCAAGAAAGACTGCTGGTTTGCCCCCATTCATGAGCTCTGCAATTCACAGTAAGGGGAAGGCTGAAGCCCTCCCACTGTAATTGGCAAACCACAAACTCCCTGTGACTTGGATACATCAGTGGGCACCAACTCATCCAGTGCCTGCTTGCAGGAATGCAGCTGGAGGAAGTGTTTCCATTTTCTTGTAGTGCCTGTGTGATTGTTTCCATGAAAACTGTCCCTCTTTGCTCTCAAATTGCAGCAGCAAAATTCATAAGTTGGCTTTGAGAAGCTGAACCCTGGAGCACAGCCTGGCTTGAGGGGCTGATCCGAAGTCTGTTCTGTGACAACACAAAACCTGCAACCCAACCCTGACAATAGAAATCAATGGCAAAAACTAATGCAAGGCTTCAGTAAGGGATGAGGATCTTGCCTGGGGACCCTGCTCACTTGAGAAAGCATTTTCAAAGCGTTTCCTGAATCCACTAAGTATTTCTGGCATGGGGGAATGGATGAGTGTTTAACTCAATTAGGATGGTGCTTCTATCTGGTATTTTCATTCCTGCTAAATGCGCTGGGGCAGGGTGTGCTGTCTGTATCTCTGCTTGTATTTTGCATACATACATATGCAGTCAATTCTACAAAATGCCTTCTTGAAATAGAGATGCTGCATACAAGTGTGCTATGACACTGGTTTTAATTTGTGCCTTCCAATTACTTGGGCAAATGTTAGAATTTATTTTCAATACTTTTATATTTCATATAAGCAACATCTGTGTTCGTGATGGCTCTTTTTTCTTTCTTTATTGTTTTGGGAACAGTCTTTATTTTATCCTGCATCATTGCTGTTGGTCTTTTTTGATCTTATTTCTCTCCTTCCCCTTCTTTTATAACAAAATGATCTAATGCCCTGTGTTGGTTAAAGACTGTTGAGTTCAACATAAAGTTGCTTGCTTCAGGGAACAATCAAAATATATTTACAGGGCTTCTGTGTTCCTCTTCTGCCTGCCAAGAGGGTTATCTGAAAATCTAATGTTTCTGACTTCATAATCTGTATGTGTCTTATTCTGGTGTTAGAGCTGTCTTTTTTGTCTTTAAAAGAATACTCCTGAGTGTGGCTCAGGAGTTCTGAGGCTCAAACCATGTTCTGAGGTATCTGAGAATCAGGAAATGAAATAAGTGGGTGTGAAGAATGAGTATATATATATATATATGTATATGTGTCATATGCTTCTAATGTCAAGTTGCAAGGACTGTTTAAATGAATTTAGGGTCTAATGATGTGTAACAATGAATTGTCCTATTTGTCTCAACTTCCTTTATTTTCCTTTCCAGCTTGATTTTTTTTTCATAATTAGAGATGTGTTACATGTGTGTTAGAGAGAAATACAGTCAGCCAGATTTTTATGCTTTGTGATTTGTTCATATGAAGTGTGAGGGAATGATGCTGGAGTTCATGTTATTTTACTATGTAAATTAATGTATGTGTATATTTAATGTGTAATGACTAATTAAATAAATCACCCCTAATCAAAATTGCTTTGAAAAACAAAGCCTGTTTAGAAGGAATTTTATAAGACATCTTCTCTAGGAAAGGAGAAACAGTACTGGTACATTATAGTAGCATCTAAAAATGCCGAACAAGACAAAAACTTTTACTGTACTAGACATGAACAAAAAGGGCATTTAGGAACAGGCCTTTACCCCTTGTATGTGATAATCTGTCTGAACTCCTCCTGCTCTGCTGTCTTGGAAATTGTTACTGAATAATCCAAGGAAGGAGAAGTCGCTGAGGGACATGAAAGATGGCTGCAGCTCTTGCATATGTCTTTCCTACTTATCTCAAATAGATCTCTTTCAAGCCTAGGTTTTATAAACACAGTTTTAGGGATAAAGGGATCCTTACTTATCAATGATTTTTGCCATTGTCATGGTTATGGTCAGTTTGTCACCTGAGGTTTTCTTCTGCTTGGCTCAGGGAGACAGATTGCTCCCTTGCTGTGCCATGGGGTCCCTTATCATGGGAGACAAGTTCTTTGTGAACTTCTCCAACCTGGTTCCAATCTCATGAGCAGCAGTCCTGCTAAAACTGCTGCAATGTGTATCCCTCCTATGGGCAAACAGTCTGCCCAAAACTGCTGCAGCATGGGTCACTCTTCCATGGGGTGCAGTTCTCCAAGGACAGGCTGCTCCAGCCTGGAAGCAGGGACCTCCTCTCTCTACCAGGTCTCCCACTGGATCACAGCCTCCTCCAGGCATCCGCTCCAGTGTGGGCACCTCCCCCATGGGCTGTGGGTGGATCTCTGTGTCCCCCATGGATCCCCGTGGGCTGCAGGGCGCAGCTGCTGCACCATGGCCATCACCACAGCCTGCAGAGGAATCTCAGCTCTAGCACCTGGAGCAGCTCCTGTCCCTCCTTCTCCACTGACCTTGGTGTCTCCATGTTGTTTCCCTGACATGTTCTCACCTCTTCTCTGGTTTAAAAAAACCTGTGCCCCCACTTTGTTTTAATTTCTTCTAAAATATTATCACAGAGATATTACCATCATTTCTAATTGGTCCAGCTCTGGCCAGTGAGTGGCATGTCCATCTTCAGAGCCATCAGGGATTGGCTCTACCAGACATAGTGGAAACTTGTAACAGCTTCTCACAGAAGCCACCTTTCTGGCTGCCCTGTTACCAAAAAGAGTTGGGCAAAATCAACACAACCAGCCAGTAGCTGTGTACTGTGGCGCTAAACCAAACCCCCAAAAGTGTTCGTCACCATATACAAGAAGAATATACTGTACATTTTCTTATGCAGACAGTGGTAAGCAAGAATATGAGTGAGGCATTGGGAGTCAGCACTGCCCGTCAGCTAAAGAGCAGCTGCAGTGTTTACCACACCAGCTCTGTAGATAGTTAATATGAGTGGATGGATTTTGTGAGTCAAGTCTATACTACAGGTAACTGAAACTTTGTTATCTTCTTTATGTTTTCAGTTGTGACTTTTATAAAAGGTGGTTTTGGTGTTTTAATGTTGTATTTGCAAATGGATCTTTTTAGGTGGCAGCCCTTAGATTTTTATGAAGCAGGTAGATTAATCCATTTTAGCCTACAAGAAAGTGGTGTTTTTTCCCTGTAATCTCTCCCATATACTGCAAAGAGAATAAACTGTGATGCTGAGCATGTTTAATTCCAGCTCAGTCATTAAAGCTTCTTACTTCATACTACTTTAGGCCTTGGAAGAAACCTGTGATTCTACTTTCCAGGGAACACAGCATGACTTAAGACATTTTCTCAGATTGTCTGGAATAAGATGCCAGCACTGGTCATCTGAGAGGAAAAGTGGCAGCTGTACTGTCATTAGACTGATATGCATAATGGGTGATACTCATCACCCATCTGTTACTGTTCACCTTTGGTTGCCCTTGCAATTTGTGGCAAGAAATAAACATTTTTAGGGCATGATTCACTTGGGCCACTCCATGTGTGTGTTTTAGGGCAAGACAAGTAAGACTTCATTGACTAGGTCTCTACTGGCTCACAAAAAAGCCAAAAGCAACTCATTGGAAGTTGACATCTGTATTACAGATGTCAACATTTAGCCAAAGGAATCCCACTCAATCCAGTCCAGTATTGTCTGATATTATTTACTAGTTAAGAAGGAACAATGCCCAGTTGGTAATGATGCACTGATCTGTTTCCAATATTCTGTTTATTAAGTGTCAGATTGAGTTTTAGCCAAAGGACTGGAATAAAGAAGTGGTACAGTCAAAATCCCATTTTTCACTCCACCCCTACTCCTTGCAGTCAAATAATAAGAAAAAAACCCCGTACTTTTCAGCTGTAAATCTGAACTCGACTTAGGGACATATACAAGGTCTAGGTGAGTGAAAAGAAATTAAAGTGAGCAGAGTGCAATTCTGTTGCCAGATGATACATTTTCTACACCTGATGAGTTAACACAATGTTTATTCCTCAAAAACCAGTGGCCTACAGAACTGCACAATGCCCCTGGTGTAAGAAATAGAACTGGAAGTTCACCAGCACCAGTGCCTTGCTAACTTTGTAGGCTGGCTGTAACATTGGGGTCCCTGATCACTAGCAACCATCAAAGAGACCCCCAGGACAGAAGAACTCATGCATAAAGGGGAGGAAAAATATGTTAATGATTTTGGGGAAAATATTATCATATATATGTTTATTCTGGGACATCATTGAATATGTATGTAAAATATAGTATATAAACAGAAACTTTCCTGTACTCAGCACACATGACTTAGGAGGAACTGTCCTCCTTGTGCATCTGCCAAATAAGGAACACTTGCTTTTCATAGCTACATTGGAATTGATAATTATTATTTTAATGCTAATGGTATTTGTATTGTTATTAAGGAGTTTCTCGTTTTACTGAATTTTTTGGTACCAACTCTGATCAGTGTTCCTGTTTTTCTGTCTGATGGTCATGGGATAAAAATGTCTTTTATGTATATACATCCTAATTCTCTTCAGCTTTACTGAAATGTGATCTGACAGATACCCATAATCATCAGACTTGTGTTCCTGTGTTACAGTTGGGTATTCCACCCTGCTTTTAAGATGACAACCAATCCACATGAGAGGTCATCATAGCCTTTCTATTGAGAGTTGTAGTAGTAGCTGGATCAGAGCCCTGGCAAACAACTCAACAGCTGTGAAAGATGTTAGTTAAATGGTTTAAAATAGATTATATTACTTTCACTGAAGAACTTAGTGGTAATATTATTATGGTCTTGTCTTTTTCATGTTTGAAACGCCCACAAAATTGTGTTTGGAGCCTGTCGTATTTTACACCTTATCTTTTGAAAACTGAGTGAGCATAGGGATAAAACCTACTTTATTGGAAATGATATGTACATGGATTCAGTAGTATAACTCTCTTTCCATTTTTGTCATTGTTTAACAATTTGGAAAACACTCTGTGGAGTGTAGAAGGCCAGTGACATGGTTTGGGAATGCTGGTGCAAGGGGATATCTGAGGTTCGTGCTTGGACTTTGTCAGGATTAAGTACCATCACCTTTTTTTTCTTAGCAATAGCCACAGCTGTATTAAACACTTTTGTTTTGTTGAATCGTTGTCATCTATTTTGTTGAGCTGAAAGAAGTAGCTGTTGGACATCTGCATAAGAATAAAACAATATTAATTGTACATGTGAAGGCTTGTCTTTTAAAAACTTCTTTGGGGAGGTTGATTCAAAGTGTCAGTGGAAAGAATTGTGATAATCTGAAATGGCTTTTACTGAGTACTGTGACAAAGTGGTTGTTCTTGGTGGTGGGTAGGAAGGCATCATGAACACTAAGGAAAAATCATTGTTGTTCCCTAGCAAAACAATATTTTTGCTGAGAGATTGCATTCTTGCAGCAGCATGTGTACTTCAGTCTCGGTTTTGTTGTACTAAAAGTGAAGGACAAGGTTGCCTTTGTCATTGGAATAGGAGGGAAGAGTGTTGGAGAATTTTTGTCTTGCTGTCAACAGCTAAGGGACCAGTTTGTTGTTTTAATGGTTATCAGCTTGCCAGTACCATCTCTGTCCACCATCTCTAAGACCCACACACTTTAAGCACTGCATAGCTTGTGCAGTCTCAAGCTCCTCTCCTCTTCCCAGGAGAGAGAGCATCTTCTACTCTTGGGGCCCATGTCAGAGCGGTCATGCAGTGCCCATGGATCATGGACCTGGCATTTCAGGCATTTCATAGGGTACTAGATGTAAAAATGACTACTAGAAAGGTAGGCCTAATTCCACGTTTTCAACTCATACCTTGGAGATGTTTTTGGGATTTTTTTCCTCTTTTTGATATGTACCCATGCAAATATTTCATTATGCTGGGCTACTGTGGATGTTTGGTGTAGTTTTGCAAGTTCTGAGTCAATAGTCATACCTGGTAGCCGTATATTATATGGATTTATTTTTACCATGGTTTCCAGTGCTTTTCTTGGCTGATGTTATTGACAGCCCTAAAAATTTAATCCTTCTCTGGCAAAGACTGTGTATCTAAGGATTGTTGGCAAGGTTGAAAGCTCTTGTATATATAAAAGTACTTTACCAAGTAATGCATAAAATTTGTAAGAATTACATGAAATTAGGTGTGAACCAAAACTTCCCCTAGCACAGACAATTGAGGCAAACTTTCTCTCTGTCCCAGAGCCAGACCCTTATCACACTCTTTACCAGTGAAGCCTTGACCAGCCTTCAGTTAGAAGACTGTATTAACCAGGTTTTAGGATAAAGATGTGGACTCATAGAGAGATCCATTATACACTGAAGAGCAGATTGGCTCACAAGAGGTAAAAGCACCTGTTCTTTTAATATCTAACAGAATCTCAACATTTGATTCAAGTGTCTTTTTGTTTCAGGTTACTGCCTTGCATACTGTGGGAGGTGGGTCTGCCTGAATTGTCTGTAGTGTTGCCCTGTTCTTTGTCTTTCTTGAGTGGTAGCCAAAAATATAAATTAAATTATTCCTCTGAAGTGGTTATTATCCTAGCTTTGTCAATATTAAACTTCATATGCCCCAACTATCTTTTCCATTTTTATGTGTTCCCGAATTTCATCATGGTCTTTTCTCGTTTGGGCTAAACTTAATAAAATGGCATAATTTGCCACTTCAGTGGCTTCTTCATTTTACTCAATCATTTCAAATAGTATTAAATTGTGGTCTTCACTCTTTGAATGCTAGACTGCACTCTTAACCTCTTGCAATGTCTGTACTGTAAATGGTTTAAGGTGATAAAAATTCTGATGAGAATCATCTAGGGAAGGAAAATGTTCTTGTTAAAGATGAAGACTGGAGTGTGACCTTAAGGTTCACAGAAATTAAAGCTTTTAGAAATAGTATCACATCAGTACAATACTGCCCTCATTAACCTCCTCACCCTCACAACCCTTTTCTCCCCTTACCCCCAAAACCTAAAAGGAAGCCAATAAAAACACCAAGAGATGCTTAGGTTTCAATATTGATTTTTAATTTAAATTTTTTTTACACAAAGAAATTACCATCTTACCAGGAAATGGTGAAATTATCATATTTTTCTCCTCTTAAGCAGTTTCCATGCTGTTTAAATGATTTTAGAAGCACTGAAATCTCATCACTGAATGTTTAAAGATAGGAAGTTACTGCTTGTCTCCATGCTTAGGGTGAATTCAGGTCTGGTCTGATTCTTTGTCTGGTCTTCCTCAGTATAAAAATAGACTCCAAAGTGTTCAGTGGTTCCTTCATGGATCCACCATGAAACAGAGTGATGTTCCAAGCAACTCCTGTTTAACAAAAGCAGTGCTAAACATGCCTGGGTAGTTACCATCTCCAGTAAAAATCCTGATGTTTGATCTCCGTGGCAACCATACCGTTTGAACTGACGGGATCACTTTATTAGCAGCTACTATTAGCTGCTCCTCTGTAAAGCAGCAAGCAACTAACCAGTGTATGGCAGACACTCCTGACCACCCAGTCCTTTGTTTAAATAATCCAGAGAATTGAAGAAAACATGGGCCTTACACCACCACCACCACCACCAAACTTGGCATGTTTTGCTTGAAATTGTTGTTGTTTCTCTAAGAGGAAATGTTGTATGTTTGAAGCCCTAGCCTGGAGTTCAAATATCTGAGTTGAATTCTCAGCTGTAAAGCAGTAATCTGGTGTGAAGCTGGGAAGGCACTTAACAATTTTTCTTTTGGTTTTTGATCTTTGTATTGCCCTTCTTTCTTGTCGTTGGGTTGTCACATCTGTTTGCTCCATAGGCTCTTTGCAGGACTTAGGGTAATTTGTTTTGTGTATTTTTGTATTACTGTAACACTACTCCTCTGAGTCCAGCTCAAGAGTTTAGAGTGCTTCTTAGCAAATTAATTTGCATTTTGTTTTTTCCTTTTTCCCCTTGTGCTCTTTTTTTTCTCTCTTTGGGTGTTTGAGCGAAGGCAGATATTGCCAATCTTCCCACCATATGCTGTGATATGGAGAGCTTGGGTGAAAGTGTACAGATTGGTTACTCACAACTACCAGTGATGTAAGAGAGACAGCACTCCAGAATCAAAGCCCAATGCACTTCATGACAGAAGTTGGACGTCATATATTTTTAAGTTGGAAGCATTGATTTGCTTTCACATTTGAATTGGCTTTAAAATTCTTCTCGTCTTCCACACGTTTTATGGATGTGTGCTTCTCTTCCAGCTGGGCTACATCAGCCTCATACTGTAAATTTATTTTTCAGGATGCTTTTAATCTTGTTCTTTGGAACCTTCTGTTAGGCTCTTCCACTCAAATCTGTTTGAGTGCTTCATACAGCCATGGCTTAAACCTTGTAAGCCCCATTATAAATACCTATAAATGTAGATTTTTTTTTTCCAAAAAAAGTAGGATTAGCAGTTATTTGGCCAGTTGATAGCAAAGAATTGAACTGAGGGCCTCAAACTCTTAATACCTCAAGCTGTGACCTTGCTGTGTCTTATAATAAAGATGAAGCCTAGCAAGCTGGGAAAGTTTGAAGGCCAAAAAGGTATAGCAAAATGGGGCTTTGGGTTTTGGCCTTCATTCTTTCAACTTAGCAATGAGCCAGTCACCTAGCATGATATTGCTCTGCTATTGTAGAGGCTTTTATTTCAAATGGACTGAAAAATTTTAGGCTTAGGTTATCCTTTATGACTTATGGCAATTAACTGTTGTAAAGTGAGGGCTGCATTGCTGCAGGCTAGCAGTGGTGCTAAACAAGACTGATAACTCCAGGAGGCAGGTGTCTTAGGTGTTAGGGACCAGAGAAAGTGAAACACCCAGGCTTCCAGTAATGAGTCTTAGATGAAATGCTGACCTTGGGATATCTCAAGCTTTCTTAGAAGATACAAGCATCACAGATATTGCTGAAGCCAATATTTCATTTGCTTTTCCTTGACTCCAACAGCTGGTGCTAGCTTAGCTTCAGAGAACAACCAAAGGAGACAGTGATGAGGCTTTGGTTAAAGCATGAGCTGGGGAAGCGTGTGTCTCACAGCTTTTTCTCTGAATGACTCTGAATTTCTCTGAATGACTTGAGAGTGTGTTTTGGGAAAATCTTAACTGAGTATAGCAGAAGACAGATGGTTGAAATTGAGTTCCTTTTGGATGCCAGAAATGTACCTGGGTTTGAAAAGTGATCACAAGGATCCAAAGCATAATACTTCAAAGATAAATGCAGAGATACAGCTCTGGACTCAGAGAGCCTTTCCATATTGCTCGAAGCTGGGACTGTGTGTGAGAGGGATATTACTGTGTAACCCTTTGCTTATTTTTCACTGATAGGATTTGTCATCAGCTGTGCTTAGGAATGGACACAGACTGAGACAGCTCCCTGTTCTTAACCAATATTCTTAACTGATATTCTCACCCTCCCTACTATTTTAAGTTAATCGTAGTTTAAACACCAAGGTCATAGGAGATCCTTAAAGAGGATTTTGATGAATTTAACATGTCTGTTGGTGCTTCAGTTGACTAACAGACATTTTTCAGTAACTGATTGCACTCAATGTATTTTACAGTGACAGGTAGAAAGATAGAGAAGACCTCCACCTGTAGGCACATTGCAGGCAGGATAACCTGCAAGCAAGTAAACTGTGACATTAGAAGGGACAGGATCTGAGCTAAGAGGAAAGACTGACTCTCCTGTAACCTGAGGAACAAGATGGTTTAGAGCCCAGAAAAATAATTTTCGGTGGGATGTGAGAGTCTTAAGATGAGTGAGTTAAAGCCAGAGTGATCTTGGAAAGGACACTTCCTCTTACTGTAGATTGTCTCTCCCAGTTTTCCAAAACTTCATAAAAAGAAGACAGTGGCAAGCAGTTCTGCAGTGTGTTCATTTGCAGGTGTGTATTTGTTTCCAGAGACCACAAGAGAGGAGGGAAAGATTCTCAATTGACTATACTGTTATTGAACAATCATTTTTTATCACTGTTTACTTTCAAGAAACCAGCTCTTTGCATTTTTCCTGTTTCCATAACCAGCTGGAAGTGTTCTTACTAACCAAGTGGGAAGCATGTATTTCATTAAGTTGCAAGTGACATGAAAGTGAAGCTCTCTTGAAAACTCTGCTTCTTCTGCCACCTCTTGGAAAAGAAAAAGAAAACATTGCTATGTCCCAGGATTAATATCTTGGCAATGGTCAAAAAAGAAAAATATGTAAGCTGTACTCTGATTTTACTTTTAGTTTTAAAAAGTGATTGTTTTGTAGTTGTGTTTGTGTCCAGTCAACAGGTTCCTTGACAAGCCAAATAAATTCTTTTATTAATCTAAAACCAGTCCTGTGATGTAACAAAAGTGGCAAGGAAGGGTTCCAAAGAGAAGCTGGAACAAGGTTGAAAGCTTTTCGGAGTTAGTATTTTGCGTTTTTTAAATAAGGGGAAAACTTGAACTCCAGAAGGAATGACTGGTCTGGGGAAGATTTTGTGATTTCAGATGATATCATTAAATCCTGGCAGATGTGTTGTGTGGTGTGTTGTATGATGAGTCAGGTGTCTAGAGAAGTGCTCTAGAAAAAATTATATGAGATAGCAAAGAGTAACTACAGCTTATGGCTATATTCAGCTGATTCTCAGAAGGGAAAGAAACTACAGTGACAGCTGGTACTGCCCAAACCTCTGAGAGTGTTTGGTTCCCTCTCTGATAATGCTTGAATTATTAATGTTATCCTTTCCTGGGTTACACAGAAACACTGATTGATGACAATATCTTAGGGATTCAGATTACTTTGATTGTTTTCACCTGTAGAACCCCAAGAGCTTTTGTGCAGGTTCATTGGCTTGTGTAACTTGCAACCCCATTCATATGAAATTCTGTAGGTCTATGTTGACATAGGTCAGGGTGGATGTTTCCCTTCAACTCAGGGACAAGTGTGCCTGACAGCAGATGGAGAACACTGGTTTCATTCTGCTGAGTCTGTTTGAGGTACTAGGCTTGATCGACAAAGAGGGGTGATGAGTCTTACAGAGATTGTTTCAAGAAGTAGAGTGCTGGAGGGGAGAAAGATCATGAGGTTTTAGTCGTTCTGCATCTTGGGAGTCATCATTGTTGTATCCTGCCATGTTCCTGGAACTGTACATTCCAAAAAAAGAAAAGGTGTCCTTGACACGTTGATGGTACCTACCAATTCTAAATGCTGCATAGGATTTTACTCCCAGTGGGACTGTAAACTGATTGTTTGTAGCTGTATGTGAAGTAATATATACTGAAACAAGGGGCTGCTCTGAAAAGAATCTGCTAACATTTAGCAGCTGGAAGAGCAATGGCTGGGAGCAGAAAAGACGCCAGAACAACATGACAGAGAGGAAGACTTGTTGCATTTGTACAGCCCATGAGGACCAATTCAGGAATAGAGAGGAAGCGTACTATGGCTTTAATGAAGACTTTGGTTTTCTGATTCATTTCCAAAACAATACTTAGAGCATGATGTAATTTCCTTATCTCATGAGTATTAGTTAATTAGAGGTTATGTGAATGCTAAATGTGTTTTGCCTCAACCCTGCACTGGAAAAAGTGGGAGGTAAAGTAGAAAGAAAATGCAAAGGAATATCAAAAGATGGATTAAACAGAAGCATTTTTGACAAAACTGCCCATGAAAAAAACCCACCAAAGTAACTCAGACATTTTCAAGTTAAATATTTCATTCTGGTGAAAACAATGCTTGTTTCTTTTTCATTTTAGGAAAGATTTTTACAAAAGAGAAGTGATAGAAACAAAGACGTTAAAAGCATTTACAAATCCAGTGAAAACAGAGATATATGGTGGGCTGGAGGTGCTAACCAAGACAGTGAGTAGTTTCATATTAGTCCTGGATATGAAAGGCATATTTGCTTCCCTCTGCATGAGGAGAGGAAGAAGCCAATTTAGAGTCCAAAAGCTCTGTAGAATGTTAGGTCCTGAGATGAAGACTCACAGATAGCAAAATCATGACAGAAAAATCTCAGTTAATTCTTTTAATTGAAATTTCTTCTCCATATATTTAGAAGGTTTACTACAATGGTGGAGGACAGACCACCACCATTGGTGGTGCCGCCACAAAGTCTCCAGGCAAAGTGGCGGCAAAGAGCTTTTGTGACCAGCTAGTGCAATGAGTATGCGTTTTTCAGAACCAGCTGGTTTTCACCCAAAAGTTCTGAGGTAATTCGAACAATAAATAGTGAACTAACAACTCCAGTTCATAAGTTTCTTAATTTGCTATGTGGTATCAAAGCAATGGCAAATATGATCCAAATGTAACACAGTTCTTTGAATGTAAATACTGTTTGTCTTCCTTACATACCAAGGAAACTGATAGAAAGCTTGGAAAGAATAGAATTACTATGCCCATTATCATATGATAGAATGAGGGAAAATCAGTGTGATTTTTTTAAGGGGAAAATCTCTTTTTCACAAATCTATTTTATTCATTAGAAAGAGTCAATGAAGGTACTAATGTGGATATTGTGTAAATGAATTTCTAGAAAGGTTTTCCAATCTCTTTCATTAAGTAACCATTTTGAAATGAAGCTTTAAAGATGAAAGGTACTGTTGGGAATTAGAAGCTGTTTTAATAGTGGAAATAATGGTCTGGTTTTGTAGTTGAAGATAACTGGGGTGTCACTGAGAACTCTGTTAACCTATGCTTCCCAAGTGATACAGAAAAGGGATAAATGATGAAATGGCAAAGTATGCTGATGATTCAGTGGAATTCACAGTAGGACAATAATGCCATTGATATGGTAATATTTGGAGTAGAAAAAACCAAGAGATATTATTCAAGCTTTACAGAGAGATTTTGCAGTGAATAGGCGTTAAAACGGCGTATTAAATTCCCAGTAATGTTCATGGCATAAGCCAGCAATATACACAAACTTATAAGGTTTAAACTGGTTATTAAAATCCATATAGAAATGTTGAAGTTATTATAGCTAGGTCTTTGAAAACATCAGTTCAGGTGTTAGCCAAAATGTTGATTCTTAATCAGAATTAGGAGAGAAGTGGAGAGCCAAACTGAAAATTAATTTATGTTCAGGATATCTCTGTGATGTATGTGTATCCTGGGTACTGTCATCTTTCTTTGCTTTCAGAAAATAGTATGACAAAGCTAGAAAAGTTATACAAAAGAAGGATGGTTAGATAGTGGGATGACTTCAAAAGATGAGTAGGCAAATTCAAGGATGAAAAGCCATGGAGGATTAATAACAAACATTTTAGGTAAAAGATCTAGTGTATGAACTTGAGAGTATGTAGCAGAGATAGTGCTGTTCTCTTCTCTTGGCTCCTGTAATACCTTCCTCAATCTTTTCTATTGACCTGTGTCATATTTCATACCTAGTGGTTTGTTTAATCCCATACAGATAGTCTGGGCTTCTAGTTGAAGATATATTTCTCACTGGCACTGGAAGAATCCTATCGCAAGTCTGCCTGTGTAATGTTTTGTTCTTGGCTTTGAGGTCTGCTTTGCTATTTGACTTCCCTGTCAAGTGTTGTGACCTTAGGGAAGAAAAGTAAACTTTTGACCAAAACCTTATTGTTAAATCATATCCTTGGTGGTGTGTCCCAAATCAGGGTTAGAGTGGGTGTAAACTCGCTTTGCTCAAGTTGCTCTTGTCTTGGGTTAGAAATGTGAGTACTTTGTAGGAGAGTAGGATAGAGAAGCAATTTAAGATTTCCCTTAGCAGTTTTGACTGCAAAAGATATTCTTGTTTTATTCATAGCAAGATGCTGTGATCCTCTTTCAACTTTTTTTACGGTACAGTCTTTGCATTCTTTGGCAAATCGCAGCCTGATATAAAGGACTTGTAAGCATTATCAGACTCCCTCATAGGCAGTTTTGAGGGGCCATGTATTTGTGCAGGTAGAGTACTGTCACAGGAAAGGTTTAAGAGATCATGTGTCAGGACTGGCTGATCTCCACAAGGCTATGTGTGGTGGCCAGTAGATAGCCTGGAGGCTTCACAGTCATAAATCACCCTGACCATAATTTGACCAGCCTATGCTGTTAAGGAAAGAAGTAAACATCTCTGTGAAAAAGGCACTGAGAAGCTGAGAGATTCAAATTCAAACAACGGATGCTAACCAATCCTTAATGAGCATGGATGTATGCAGCTATTGGCCAGTGAGCTGGGTGGTAACCAAATTTTAGCCAATTGGGATCAACCATGCAGTTTTTTGAAAACCCTATAAAAAAGAGCTGTACTCAATACAATTCTCTATTGCTGTACTTTGGAGTGTCAAGTTGCATTCATCTTAACTGTGACAAGTGGTGACCCCGATGTGATTGGTAGTAGCCAGGTCATGGGGAGAGTGGCAGGAGATGGAACCCCAGGGGAGGAGGGCAGCTGGGAGAGCTGCCAGCAGGGAGAGGTGCAATGGTCTGGACCTGGTAAATAGAAGCTGCTGGGGATTCTTGTAAATAGAAGACCTTGTGAATGCAAGTTGTTGGAGACATGGAGACCTGTGTCCCAACAGAGGAAAAAGCCATAGTGCAGGTATGACTCTCTTTTAAATGGGAGATAAAATGTGATGAACAGGCTCTGCAAGCCTTGCTCTTGTGGTGCAAGAGCCATGGACTGGACACAACTGCAGAAGCTGCTTTTAATGTCCAAACATGGGAGCAGGCTGGTCAGCTGGTATTTGAGTCAGCCTCCTGAGGCGATGAAACAGCTAAAGACATTTTAACGACCTGGTGACTGGTTAAAGCAGAGCAAAGCTGAGCAGAGTGTGAAAGCCACGTTTGAAGCGTCACAGGCACCACCTGCTGGAATGTCCAATGAGGATGGAGAGCAGGGGGGAGTGGAGGGAGGAGCAGATGCCACCTTGGGACTGCAGGTAGAGAGGACGGGCAAGAAGCTGAGGGGGAAGCGGACATTATCCGAGCTCCCTATCCCTGCAGCGCCTCCCCGTTGTGACGCTGGAGCCCCCTCACTACCAGAATTGTCCGTGGCGGTGCAAGTACCTGGCATATAAAGCAGACCCAGAACTATTCAGGAAATTAGGCATTGAGGAAGGGTCCTTTGGTGAGATCTTCAAAAGAATTCATAATTGGACACGCTTTGAAAGACAATTTACACATGAACATTATGCCATGAAAAATCATGTGACACCATTTTAAACTGATAGAGCTGTTCAGTGATTCAAGTGTAATTATTCTTCTTTACCACTTATAAATTGAAATCGGACTTGATATCAAACCAGTTTATGGACCACATAATTAAGTCCTTGATGTTTTGTCCTTAAATACGTGTATCTCGTTAGCCTTAATACTCCAAGCTCAAATCCATCATATTGGCAATCATCAAAAAATCTGTACTGCTATCTGC
Source organism: Anthoscopus minutus (assembly GCA_013399455.1). Lineage (NCBI taxonomy): Eukaryota > Metazoa > Chordata > Aves > Passeriformes > Paridae > Anthoscopus > Anthoscopus minutus. The sequence goes on along the minus strand of VWYI01039965.1, from coordinate 35,501 downwards.
AAACTGTGCAGGTTTCAAATGCAATTTGCCCACATGTACAGGTTGTCATTTCTCTGAGCAAAGCTGCTCCTTGAAAAATCTTGGCAATCTTATGCTTATCCCAGAAAAGTAGTGGCCATGAACAGGAATTTTCAACAGTGTTTACCATAACCTATTCTCTTAACTAAATTCACAACTTATTTTCCATACCTTTATAATCTTTCCAGGACATCCTGTGTTGCTGCCATTTCATTTGTAAATCAATTCATTGATGCTCGACTACTGTATGTCAAATTATCAGCAGCTGTCTTTTAATCATAGAGTCCAAAGGAGTTAAAGTCTGTTATATCTGAAATTTTTAAAAGGGCACTCTCGACTTTGAATGTAGTCATTGAGAAAAGAACTCAGAGCTCTCTGGCCGTTATCCTTAACTTTCTCTGACTTTTGCGAGTAATGCTTTCTCCCTGTTGCTATCCCAGTTTTCATATTTAAGAGTATTAATGCCTACAGAGAGGCTGTGCTTAAGGTAACCATGTACACAAATGGAACCAAAATTTTGCTTTTGCCAGAGCTTAATCAGTACATTGTTGTCCAGACAAAATAATTTAGCTTATAATTGATAATGTTCCTCTCAAGTATCATAGGCAGGCAGTTGTAATTTATCTTTGTCTGTATACCAAACTACTGTCTCTTGACAAAATTCATGTATTTTCATACATTTGCAGATTTCATGACAGATTTTTTTGCTCTTTACTTTCAGACAAACTGTTGCAGAAATGTTGTTTACCTGCCTTTAATACTAACAAACTCTTGTGTGCCATACTGTTTAGAATATACAGTGAAAGCAGTCTTTACACAGGAAGAAGATCATGATGCAGTAACTCAAAGGAGTGAACTTTATGCAGTAGTATTAACTTTAAAGATTTTTGCCCAAGAAGCAGTTAATATGACAGTGATCCTGAAATATTAAAACATAGAGGGATCTAGCCATAAGATATTATTTGTTGTTACTTATATGCATTCTTTTGATTACTTGTAAGTTGTTCATGTTAAGAAACTTTTTCAGCAGATATTAATAGAGGTTTGTTTGTAACATATGTTAGGGAAACCCTTCCAGTCAAGGTCTCGGCTCTGGCTAAGCCCTGGCCTTGTCTGGCTGGGGAAGTATGCCATCAAACCCAGGTGTTTCTGTCCTAAAAATGAAATCAAGTCACTTTGACTTGTACATTTGATCCTATGAAAGCTGGACTGCCCTATTCAAGGTACTTGGAAGCTGTTTCTGGGAAAGGCTGTCTAAGTCCTTGCAATGAAATAGGGTTCCCCAGCTATGGCAGACCCTGGGTGATAGTAAAGCATTCGGGCAGTTGTAAGTATTACCTTATTTATGTTTGTTCAGTAGTGCTTGTTGTTTCATTAGACATACTGCTTTATTGTTGTAATGAGGAAGGTGCATGTTGTGGCGGACACCCCCCTGAATTTAGTGAGTTGAGATATATTCATGTCATGGTTGTTAAAACAAAGAAGGGGAAGTGAGGGGATGGTATATACCTGCTACGAAAGCCTTGGATGTTCTTATAATTTTAAATCACATTCAGCATGACCTAACAACTGACATTTATCAGGTACAAAATGTTATCAACTATTGTATGACAATTTACCTATAACTTCAGTTAACTTTAAGACTCAAACAATTTAGACATGACTAGTAGAAGGACGTGTAATTTTTAATTATACACCTGGACATGATCTGTAAGACCAAACTCAGACAAAGTGTTACCTCTGACAGTTTTTTAAATTGACTTGTAACAAAAGGTGAATGAAACTTCCCTGATTTGAATAATTTGATCATAGATGTAAATAATGTGCGGCATACCACCCTGTGAAACTATGCTTTTATTAATCTCATTTTTGATAGCTTCTGGACATGATTGTAAAAAATTTTGATGGTATGTGGGATAGACCAACAGTTGGTAAGGTTAGGCTTGTTGAGTTGGGTGAAGAGCCTCATTCAAACTAGGCTTATTATTTGTGTATTATCATAGTTATTTCCCTCATTGTGCCATGTTTTTTATCTTTTCTGCAAGGGGCCCTGCAGAGGGATGACAAATGCTGTCTTTTTAGTTTGAAAACAAAAAGGGGGAGCTGTGACAGCTAATAGATGGCCTGGAAGGCTCACGGTCATGAGTCACACTGACCATAACTTGACCAACCTATGCTGTTAAGGGAAAGAACTAAACATCTCTGTGAGAAAGGCGCTGAAAAGCCGAGAGATTCAAATTCAAACAACAGACACCAGCCAATCCCTGATGAGCATGAACACAGGCAGATATTGGCCAGTGAGCTGGGTGATAACTAAATTTTAGCCAATTGGGATCAACCATGCAGTTTTTTTGAAAACCCTATTAAAAAGAGCTGCACTCAAGAAAATTCACTATTGCTGTCTGAACTTTGGAGTGTCAAGTTGCATCTATCTCAACTGCAACGCTACAGAGCACTGTGATGTTGATTGCTTTATAGATGTGATGGACAGGAACAAAGAGTCTTGTGAATTCAAAGTAAATACTTGTGAGTCTAATTTCTATGTGTTGGAGGGTAAGTCGCTACCACTTTTGATCACAGGGAAAATGTTCCATGTTGTAACTAATACTTCCTTGCGTTTTAGAAGTTTGCATTCTTATTTGTTCATCTAGACTTCTCTTGCCATGCCTTTCAAAATCCTGGCAGAAAATGCTAAGATATTCAGGTTTCTTTAGTCTTTTAAAGAAGAAAGAGGAAACAGGAAAAAAAAAGTAGGAAAGAAAAGCAAAAGTCTAGTAACTTGGTCTTAAAGGTTTTAATTATGGATTCAGAATGAAACAATTATCAAACTAAACTAGGATCAAGGCATGTTTTGTTTAAAAATGACCCAACCAAGCAGTCATGTGAAAGGGAAAAATGAGTATGTGAGTGAAGACCCAAGAACTATTCCAATAGTCTGTTAACATTGTAGGAAACATGGTTGTTTACAGTATTTGGTAGGGGATTTTGGAATAGATTTTTTGCTTTTGTCTGCAGGGGGTAGGAAGTGCTCAGGCTCTTGCTTGAAGTAGTTCTAAATATTAACTTTATTCTCCTGCTTTGACTCAGACTTCTTGTGTTAGGGTTACACTGCTACCTCTGATTATGGCAGGAAAAAGCAATCCTAACATTTAATTAAACCTATATATATGCGCTTTCACTGCTGGGTATCTGAGAGGGACCAATCTGATTTTTATTTACGCCTCAACATATGTTATACATGAGGTGAAAAATTATACAAGGGGCTGTACATGTACTGGGGGCCCTGTCCCCAGGGACACTTTGCCTGACAACAGATCAGGGCAGAAAAAGCTTCTGCCATTGGGCTGCAAGTGAGCTCCCACTTGCTGGTAGGACGGGTGCCTGTGAAAAAATGCTTGGGAAACTGGGCTATGGAAGGAGCTTTAGGACATAGCAGCAATTAACTGCGACACAACCAGGGGCCATTTTTCTTTGGGTTTCTTGGAGGGAGTGGAGACTCACCTGGAGGGGCAGCCTGGCCCCCTTCCCCACCTCGCCTTTTTCAGTCTGTGGTCCTGCTTCCCTGTCTGCACCTGTCCTGCCCTGCTTCAGTGCTTTCCTGAGGCAACTCAATACCACAGAAACCTAGCATTCCGCTGAGAGCAGCCACCACTGCCCGCAGTCACTGTCCCGACCCTGAGAACCCGCAGCTGCTCCACGAATAGGCCTTGTTCTTCACTGACAGAAGAGCCATGCAGCTGGCAGCTGTGTGAAAATCACACTAGCCTCCACGGGAGCCGTGCAGACTCATCACAGCTTGCAGCACACGTGCTACATCTGCTGAGCTGATGCTAACAGGGCGCTGGGGATACAGTGGTAACAATGAATCCCAGTATTCTGTTTCTATCTCTGTCTCTTTTCTCCTCCTTTCTCCTTTTTTTATCCCCCCTGCTGTAGGAACACTTATATTTCTTTATCAGTAAAATGTTCTTAAATATAATATGGCCACATTTGCACCTTGTTATTGTCTGAGAAATCTACCAAAAAGAATCATCCTCAATTCCCCTTTTACAGAGGGGCAGTATCAAAATATCAAAAATTTCGTATTTGCGAATCTCCAGAGACATAGAAATCTGGAAACTACTATGGAAGAGTGAGACTATAGTGTAGTGATAGCTGTGTTGCAAACAGACTTTGCATTCCACTCCATATCCAGATGATCCAGATGAATTACAGAATACAGTGTCAGGATAAAGAGAACCAGATATTTGCATTGTTATGAGATAATGTAATGACTATGTACTGAAAGTACATAGAAGAGAACAAAGTTTTAGTGGCTGAACAAGTACTTTGGCAGCAGCTTCATTTTCCATTCCAAACACTCCCCCCCCCACACCAAATTGTGAGAAAATCTTGCAACCCTGCTTGTAAAAAGTAACACCGATGAGTTGACATAACTTTGGGGACAGGAGGTCATGCCAGCTGCTTCTCAGCCAGTGCAACAGATGTTCCTTCCTAAAAAGGGCATGCTGTACTCTTTCTCCAGCATTTGGGTGTCCCAAAAATACTGTATATTGAGTGCTGCAGTTTTTGTGCAGAGGACTTGTCATTAGATATTTATAGTTGCTCCTACATGGGATGACTCAGTGCCTTTTTCAGACAAAAGAACATGGATGGTTAAAGCCTTCCAAAAAGTGGGAAAACTTTGCAATTGAAATAGGTTAGATGTCTGAGGTTTTCCAGCTGTATATTTTGATTTGCTAGTGAGGTCCTGTGGTGAACGTGGTGCTTTGGTTCTTTTCAGTGGAAACAAACAAAATGGACAATAGTGTATTCCCTTAATGACTCTGCTTCTAAAAAAGCCCCATTTTGACCCGAGGATGCACAAAGAGATTTTAGGCTGCTACTTATTAGCATTCACTGCTTCATATGAAATGCACTAAGTCCACTGGGAAAGAAAATGCTGTGTCATCAAGAAGATGTGCTCCATTTAATTTGTTTTACATTCAAACTGACATTGTTGGTGTCCAGTCTCCTTTCTAGTGATTCCTGCTGAGTTACATGATGTATTTTTGTCCACTTGCTTTGATAACTAAGTATCAACAAGTTGTTTAAGACCAAAGTCCATTAGTGTGATGTTCAGTACTGATTTGCCCAGCTACCGGCAAGGTGGTGCTGGGAAACAGCAAGGCTACCGAGCAGTTGTGAAAGTCCCATCTATATTCCTGCTCCTACTCCTACGCTTCCTCTGACACTTGGGATGGAACTTGCTGTTTGCAATCCAAAGCAAATAACATTTAGCTAATAATACTTCGATTTACTGGAAGCTGGAGATAATAGGGAGGTAGTATTTTCTTTTTGCCAGGAATCTAAAAATGTCAAGTTTTTGGTTACAAGACCAAGTCTCCAGATGAGGGGTTGATGGAACAGACTTCTGGATGCATTCTAAAATGAAACAAGTAATTCTTCATCTGCTAATTCTGAAGTTAATGTAATTACCTTTTTTCCCTCTCCCTCTCCTTTGTGTTTGTTTGTTTGTTTTGTTTTATTTATATTTTTAAATTTAAATAATACTGCAAGGACTATGCATTCCAATCACAGCATTCAGTCACTAATCTTATATGTTTCTACACTTGTTTTCCTGAGACTGTGCTCAGATGGTAATTCTATAGGATGCAGATGCAACATGAAGCCTCTTTTTCTTCTGAGGTTCAGTTCAAGCACAGATTTGGTAACTCAGAAGACACTGTGAATTAGCAAATTAAAATGCTGCAGCAAGAGTCAAACACTAAAACCTGAATAGTCCACAGTCCCGAGTCATGTCAAGCAGAGTTTGCAACATTCAGTCATTTTTTCTTTACTATAGAAAGTTCACATAGCTCACTGGAGCTCCTTGATTTTCACATGACTTAAGGTCACGCTGGGACAAATGTAACTTCTGCTACTGTACTTGTAGCCATTCAACTTCATTCTTGTTTTGGTGAATTAAACTGGAGAAGTAGGTGAGAAAAATGACTTGTGGAATAACAAGTATTCAGTAGAATAAAAATAATTATTTTAGGGGCTTTTTGAACACACACAAAACCAATGATGATAGCTATTGTACTTCTTAAAAATTTCTGTTGACTGGATTTGTGTGACAAATTGGTTAACAGGAGAAAAAGTGTCAGATATGGGTTTCTCATGAAACCTGTAATCTTTCCTGACTGTATCTTTTGAATTTGAAATGTTTCTGGGTTTTATGATTTTTAAAAAATTCCCCCAAGAGCAGGAGAAACCCTACAATCCATCCAGTAGTTATGCTGTTTCTATTCATGCTAGCAACAGTGCTGAACATCTGGTGAAAGTCCTGTGTTTTTCTGATCTAATGTCTCATTGCAACTCTAATTATAAAACTATTTGCCTTATTTAGTAACCGCTCTAGTTTTCTTGCAGCCTTTATCTCAGTGATTTTTCCTGTGCTCTGTATTAGCATTTATATCTTGTGCCAACATTGCATCACCCATTATGCTGCTGAATCACACTTCTTGGTTTTTTTGTAATGGGAACTACAGTGGTTCTGAAAACTCTTGGTCAGGGAAATCTTGCAAGATTAAATTCTCCAGTGCAGTACAAGCTGTGTAAATGGCTGTAAATAATAAATACACTTAAATTAACTTCCTCCCCTCCTTCATAAGGTTTATCATAGGGAAATGACAACATACTGCGCAGGGAGGGGAAAAACCCCCTGCGTCCTATTCCCCACTTCCAGAAACAGCCTGCACCTGGATTTCAGTAAGTCAGCTGTGCTGATGGCCGTGCTGCTGGTGCACAGGGATTTGGCTTCAGCCCAAGAGTAGGAATGTCTTTCTGCTGGTCAAATGTAGCATGTAGCATGTCGTGCTGAACGCACAGCAAAGTTGTGGGTTATTCACCCAAATGCCTTGTTTCTGTTAGTGCAGGTGGTTCTGAGTGTGGTTTTATAGGTTTGTTTGGTGAGATATGAGTTAAGTGATGTGTGATTATCCTGGATAATTTAGTATTTCTGTGACTTTCATAGGAAACAATAGCCTAATGCCTTACTTTTAGCTATTTTCCTCTTGTTAATAAGCAGGATAGCAATAGAAGCTTTAGCTGAAAAATTATTTGCATTTTAAAATGTTTTGATCCAGGATGTCTTTCAGACAATTATTGATCTCAAGAAGTTCCTCTAAGACAGCTGAATAGCATTATCTCTTTTTACAGATCAAAAAGTGAGGTAGTGGAACAAAACAATTTGCTCAAAACTACAAAGGAAGTAAGCGTCAAAGTCCTGTGTAGCTTTCACTCCTTGTCAGGTAAAGTCCACAGAAGTAGGGCCAGATCAGGCAGTGCATTAGGGGAACTTGGTCACATTGCACCTCATGCAAGCTGCACCTAAGCATTAAAATTAGGTTCAATGGAAGTAATTTGTATGAGAATCTGTGGTATTAATTTAGTTGAAAAGTCTGTTAATTGAATGCACTGGAATTTTTGTTGCAGTTTTCTGTTTAGCAGTTTAGATGTGACCAAGAAGTCACACCTGTGTAACCTTTAGAAATGTACAAATCACTTAAAGAGTAACTTATGACATTTTTGACCTTTCTTCTCAGATTTTTTTGTTCTTTAGTAGAGTTTGGAAGATATTGGAGTAAGGATTTGAAAGAAAAACCAGTCATGGGAAGAATGCAGTGAAATGTTTTGCCCAGACTTGAAATCTTCCTGTACTTGTGTTTCTCCTTGATGTAGGCTATCACCTACACCAGTAGATTTTGGTCAGTAGATTTTGGTGGTTTTGGTAGTGAAAGATATTTCTATTTTATGTGCATACCTTTGATATTTTGAAACTTGAATTTGTTTCAAGTCTTCTTCTGTTACTGATTTTTCTTTAAAATCTCTCAGACACCCAGTGTCATTCTGATGTGACTTCTTTTAATAGGACATCAAGTTAAAAAAAAAGTCATTATACTAATTTCTGCTGGTGTCTTAATCCCAGAGGAATCACCATCAAGTCTGTGGCACATTTCACCATGGGAACAGTTTTAGTAGGTGCTCTGCAATCTCCTTTTCTCTTTCAAACTCCCCTAAAACCATGTTATGATTGCCCAGTGGCAACTCAGAAAACTGCAGAAGCCCTGGGAAATGAACATTGTTAATGCACCCTTGCAGTTAAATGGAGTGAGGAGAGGGAAGCAGCAGAAACTGTGTGCATTGCCTGCAGCCAGATCCTGATGCTATGCTGGCACAGCAGCTTGTCCCACCTGGCCCCAAACCACATGCAGCCAATGGTGTGTGCCAGCCTTGTGTGCAGAGAATTTGTAGACATGTGCTTATCAGTGGAGGATTTTGGATTAGATTTGGCAGGTCTGTAAAAACACATATTCTGGCCAGGGTGGTTTGTGAGACTACCCATCTGGATCCATGGGGGGACCTGAAGACCCATGGCATTCCACACTGATTTTCCCTCCCTCTTCCACTAGTGTAGAGAAACCCTCTACCCTCTCAGAGGAATCAGATTTTTGAGTCCATCTGTGTTTGGCATCTATGTTTATAATACTGAGGATGGTTGTTTAAGAAGGTGTGGCAGATTCAGTTGAAACCGGGCAGGAACACTAGTTTAAAATTGCCAATTTGAAATTTCCTGGCCGATGCACCAAAGAATGTGGTGGGTTTAGAGCTAGCTAAAACTCACTAGCCTACTTATTTTCTGTTGTGAGATATGATTTTAGAAGAAAGGGAAAACACAGGCTCAAACTTAGACTATAAGGAGTATTTATTAACAAAACTAAAAAAAACAAGAAATAAAAGGAAAAAAAAAATCCAAATGAAACTTCCAGAACACTTCCCTCCCCTGCCCACTTATTTTCTTTCCCACCTGGCAACATAAGAAAAAATCTGGGATTTTTTAAATCAGTTATCACTCCTACAAGAATCTTTCTTCAATTCGCATAGGGCGAGGAGTCTTCTTTTTCAACACTTTGGAGATATATCCACTAGAACAGTCTTCTCATAACTTTGCACCTTCACAAAACAGCNCTGGTCAGGTTCACACTGAACACGTCACCATCGCCTCATATTTGTTTTCTCTCGTGAATTAAAGGAAATGCTGTAGTTATTATAGTTCATCTCCATGGTGTTACCAAAAGAACTTTCAGTCTCAATTCTAAGACGTCTCCTCATTCCCTCTCTCTTCATTTTGATACTTAAACTCTTTTCCAACTGACCCGGTTCTGTTCATGTTGTCACCCTCTGGTTTTCTCTCACCCAAGGAAGGAATCATGGTCTGCGAGTCTCAGCTGGGCACTGGCAAGCTTTCACTCATGTCGGCAGTGGCTGAAGCAGTTACGGTGATGGATTGCAGTGGAGCTGGGCTTCTCTCTCTCTCTGCTCCGCAGCCGCTGGAGAAAGTCGCGATGAAAACAAAAGGAAGGGGGGGGTGTCGCTCTGGCCTCCCATCCCCGTCCGGGAGCTGCTGGCTCTGGCCCGGCATGGCCCAGGGGAATCTCGGCTCGGCGCAGCCAGAGGCGAGGGTGGCCAGAGGCAGAGCCTGGACCCCGCTCCGGCTGGAGGGCTCCGCTGCCCTCTCAGCCCGCCCGAGAGCCGCTGGGGGTGGGGGTGGGGGGGACGGCCCGGCCCGGCCAGGCCCCGCCAGGCCGCGCTGAAACCAGGGCGGGCCTCTTTCTCTCCGCCCCACATCCCCGACACCTTCAGAAGCCGAAAGCCAAAGAGAGCGAGCTCAGAGTTTCCCAGGCTTTAAAATGGGTGTTCACGGGGCTGGATTCTGATTCTCAGTGGCTTACAAAGCTGTCAGTTTTCAGAACTGGACAGCCACTGGCTCCCTCTGAAGTTCCCAAGAGCCTCTTTCAGGAGAACCATCTCCGCAGATGTCTTTCCTTCCTTCCTCCCCAATACCAACCAAGGTCAAACCAGCACAGAAGGTTAAGAATCATTTGCCAACGTGTGTTTCTCCATCCAGGAGAGGCTCTCTGGAACTACTTCACATCACGTGAAAGCCTTTTTTATGTTTTCCTCAAGCTATTGCACCCAGCCCTTGTCCTGGTGTATAAAGCTGCATCTAGAAGGGAGCCACTCCATTGTCCCTGACACAGACCTGTTAGCATTGAGCAACAGGTTGTTGTGGCACGTGAAACCTCTCTGCTACACAGTTTCTGATAGCCATCCCTGAAGGTGGGCTGCATTTGCAGTTAATTTAAACCTAAAGCTGGTTTAATAATCATCAGAGTACATGTAGGTAGTGGCCAGTTCCCACAAATTGTCAGAGATTAGGGACTAATAAAGTACAGATACCACCATTTATCCTTGGACTGGAAATGTGTCCCTGGGAATTTTTTGATCTCTGGATTTGAAGGATTTCAGGGTTGAACACTGCAATGACTCTGATAATTTTAGAGGGGAAAAACAGTTGTGGAGAAAGTGCTTTTATAAGCATGTCCCTATAGCACAGTGTGTCTTTGATGAGGTGGGTTTAATGAGATTGTATATGGTACTTTCAGTCAATAAATCAGGATTTTTGCATCCCTTCCAGAAGCTGGCAGTGGCCAAGACTATATGCAAGGTTGGGCTTAAAAAAAAAAATGGAAAATGTAAACACATGATTTTCTTCTCTAGCTTTGCAGGTAGTCTTTTCCACTCAGAAATACACAGGACTCCCTCAAATTTAAAAACTGCAGCTACATAGGTACCGGCAACTCAGTTTAAAGCTAGTTTAGCTAGGACTACATGATTATATTCCTGAGATGTAACACAGATAATTAGACAATGATCTTTTCCAAATCCTGCAGATTATTCCCATTTATTTTATTCCAAATGTTCTTTGCTTTATCTGCACATTTAAGGAACTCTATTTTCTTACGTTAAAAGTGTGCCTTTGGATGTCCACATTTTTTATTATTTGTCCGCACATTCAATCGGCAAATAAGCTGCTTTTCTTAAAGTAGTTTAAGAACTGATCAAGAAGTTTAAGCCTTTCAGTCTTATTTTTGTCTCCTGTGGTTTTCCTCATATGAAATATGATTCTTCTGAAACACATTACTTGGAATAATTTAAAGACTCTGTTTTCTTTAAAGTATAAAGGGAGTATTTCTTATGAATACCATGCCAAGGAGGGAAAAGATTCTTCGTTATGATGATGCTCTTCAGGGTTTCATATTAATAGGCTGAAGGGAACTTGACATGATGTAGCAATATCTGACCCTGCCCCATTAAACCCTCAATACCCCAAACGGAAGCAATCTTTTCACAATGGCCCTTGAGGAATATTGAAACTATCCCAAACCCAAGCTGCATTTGTCATTTGAACCAATCAACATTTGATGTTTAGGTGTCTTTTCAGTGGGATAACATTTTGTTTTAAACAGAGGCTTTGCTGGCAAGTGTTATGACTTAGAAAAAATGAAAATGGTCTGCTATCATGGTCAGCTTGGCCCAAACGAAAAAGAAAACATTTCTTTTTCTTATTCTTGCTGTCTAAGATGAATTGCATGGCACTTGCTGCTTTTGGGACAAGAATAGTCAAATGTGTGTGGCAGATATTCACATGGCTTAAAATAAGAGGAATTTTTTATGGTAGTACTGGGATTATTCTGTGTAAGTAGATTTCCATGATGAAGAGATGTAAAGACGCTCTGACTTACTTTGGGTAAAAATGGACTTGCTTTGATATGAGAATAAATTGCAGTAATTGAAATATGCATTTTCTCTTGATTCAGACCCCTGGAAGGAGGAATTTCACAGTATAGCTATGTAAACTCTAAACAACTGCAAATAAGCAGTCAGTTGTACTGCCAATAAGCACTAATGCTTTTCCATAGGAATTCCTCTGTGAATTTGTACAACTCCTGAAATACCCTTAAAAAAATGTATTTATCTTTGGGTTTGAATTTTTTCCATGCTTATCAGAAATGGAAGTTAAGTAAAGCCATACTGCCTGTGGTGAATGATGCTTGCAAGTAAGAGGAAAATTGTAATGTTGGAAGGTTGAGGCCATTATGCCTAAAAGGTACAGGGAATAAGGAGTAACTGGGGTTTCCAGTTAAGAATGAGTTATATGCAGACAGTGACGTGGCCTTGAGAAAATACAGTATGTACAAGTGGAAAAGATAGGCTTTTTATAAAGTTATGTAAATAGAAGTCTGAAGATCAGAAGAAAATTAGTTTTTCAAACTTTGGACATTTCATACTACAACATTAGAAAGTATATTTTTTTTCTTTTTGTATGCTTATGTGGGAAAAGATAGTCTAGAACAAAAAGTTTGCTTTGTTTTCCAGATGTTGGTATTTTTCTTCCATCACCTTATACTCAATTTTTTTTTCTATTCGGGATAGCAATTTCTATAGGAAATGATTGTGATTCATTTTTATTTCCATGTTTTTTCTCTTCAAATTCAAATTAATTATTTCTAAACCTAATTTTAAAAAACTGTAGATACTTTCAATATTTTCCTTACAGTGTCAAAAAGAGTTGTGAGAGGGCTTTCTGTCACTGAAAAAATTAGCCATTTTTCTCCTTCAGTTTTGCGTAAAATTTTATGACCCTTGAATATAACACCATTTATCTTTCTATCAGAAGAGAAAGAGAAGTAGTCATGAGTCCTGCTTATCTGTAGTTACAAGCATAGTCAGCAGACTTTTTTCTCAAAGAAAATAGGTTTATCAAGGGAAATGAGAAGCTATGAAAGAAAGGAATATAAATAATGTATTTAAGAAGCTGACTGATAATTCAGTAGTTTGGAAGAGGTCAGTCTTTTTTTTTTTTTAATATTACCTTGAAGATCAAGTGACCAAAAGTAGCATTGATTATTCTCTTCTAAATAGAAACAAAATAATTACAGATTTTACTGCTTTTTTTTAATGGATTCTTGACCATGGTACAAAGTAACTTATGGATATTTTACAAAGATTTGTTTGTTGGCTAAACTATCAATTTATCTCAAATACAGGCAAAATAAAACACATTCTCTTTTTATAGAATTTTTATAGTTTGAAAAAAAATCTATAACACATATCCTTTAACCAGCTGCAGAAGATACATGAAGAGCAAATAAGGTGGTGCATTTAAAATCTGTTTTAAGTATGATTATGTTTAATATTTCCATATATTTGCCATTTTGAAAACTGGTAATCCTCAGTGCTCATGAATTGAGCCAATGCTGTTCAAATTTAAAATGCTGCTTGATCATGCAGCAGTGCTGAATTCTGTGTAAATAGTCAATCCTGCTTGCTTTAGCTGCAAACATAAACATGAGACCCTGAACTGTCTTACGCTTCAGCTGAGCATATCCCATAACCTCAGCACAATGTATGGGAGCTGAAGCATCCCTTTTGAAACTGGGAAGTACAAATGTGGATAAAATATTCAAAGCGGAGATTCTTGCACCCTAAGAAGGACTAGAATATTGTCATCATCATCTCTTAGGTTATCCTCAGAAAATTTTTTGGTCTCTATTTGTTGTGCTGAAAAGCAAAAATAAAATCTTGATGACAGATCAATGTAAATTCTTTAGCCAAACAAAGTGAAACCTGTTCTCCAATTCAAAGATTTGAGTTCTGTATTGCTGGGTTTCTCTAGACCATAATCAGGTCTGAGAGGTTGAGCTTGGTTGTGTGCATGCTTCAGTGTGCATTTTTCATTGAGGACACCCCTTTGCAACTTTGCTTTGCCTGACTGACTTGGATGGAGTTCTTGTTCCTGCTTCTTCTCTTTTTCATTAGTTTGGAACGTTCTTCTCAACTACTATATGTAAATTATTAGTTATTCCATGACCATAGGTATTTAACCATTATGGAGCCTATTGCAGGATTGGGACTTGAATTTCTTTTCCCTCCCTTTTTTGGGTAATATTCTAGATGATTTATGAATATAATTGAATTGTGTTATGTTGCAAAAATACAGAGAAGCCTGGATTCCAACAGAGAACAGTAGTACAGCTTTCACGACTCTTCGTGATCTTCATTATTTACTTTGATTAAACAGCAGGAAAGGGAAATAAACCTCCCTCATAGCTTTCAAAAAAATTGCAGTTCTTTTGTTCCTTTCACTTTAGGTTGGCTTGCAAAAATTACAGCTTTGTCTTTATAGCAACTGCAATAATTATGGCTGCAAAATTATTTTAATTATAGCGCCCTTTTTTTCACACTATTGTGCCTTTTTGGTAGGCTGCTGTTTGGGGAATGAAATTTTCCATGTGGTGTGGCTGTGACATGTAGAGGAAATAAGACTTTATTTGTTTTGGGGTTTGGGCAAGGTTGGAAAAGTAAATTTTAAAACCACTTTATTTTTTATCTTTTTAACATCTACACAGTTTGCATTCATCATGATGTGTAAATGCAGCTAGTAAAGACAAAATTAGTCTTTCACAAAGAGTATATTTTAAAAGTTTGAAAAACAAAAGTACTTAATAGTAAGTTCACAGTAACAAAATAAAGGTCCAAAAGGGCTTTGAGGGCTTTCAAGCTAAGGGCTTTGAGGGCTTTCAAGCCAAGGGCTTTTACAATCAGAGCCTGAAAAACGACCTTTCTCTGAGCAGCTGTAGCTAGGGGCTGACAGCACACAGTGAGGGTGCCCTGGACAGTGTGGTGGGAAGAGACACTGTGTGTCTTCCTCTAAAAATGGCAGGGAGCTGCCATGCTTTTGGGATTTGGGTAATGTCAGTGAAGGTGATGAAGATATCACAGTAGGGTAAAATCTCTTCAGTCTTTAAGTGACACTTGCAGTAAGCACCCATTCTGTTGGAGTGGGTGGGAAAGAGGTTGTGAACACTGTAGTTTATAAGATACGTATTAGACAGGAAAGGTATCTGTGGAGAAAGCAAGAGTGGACATCTTGAAGGGTAATTCCCAGGCAAGCTGTCCCTCTGCACCTCATTTCAGACTGTCTTCAAAACAGGGGTTTGCCTCAGCAGGTGTAGTACCTGTGGGGAAACCCACTGCCCTGGTGAGGGGCAGTGCAGTTTGGATGGCAGTACACACAGAGAACATGCTCTTGTGAAATCCCTCACTTAAGTACGGTGAAGCCCCAAGACCAAGCACACTGTCCTAGTTTGAAGCTGAAGCTGAGAGCTAAATACTCAGCTCTGCAGTGGGTCTGACTGGAAAGGAGAAGCAGCATATAGTGATATTCATGAGCTTTTGAGTCTCTGGTACCTTTTTTAAAGGAATCTATTTGGTTGAGTTTGTGGAGGACATTTTTTATTTTGTTTGTTTGCTTGCTTTGTGGAGTTTTGTTTGTTTTAAATCCACATTGCCAAAGTAAGATTGTGAAGTGCCAATAGATGGTTAAAGAGGCAAATATCTTTAAATATCTTTAAATATCTTTAAACTGACTCTTAACAAGATTGGGATTTGTTTGTGAAATTAGCAAAAAAGAGTACACATACATCCTGGAATAAAAGGTGAATCTGGAAACACAAACCTGTCCTTCATCAACATGGCTTAGCAATGTCGTCATTCCCAGTGCGTGCTCTATTGTTCATGGTGCACACACTGAATGTGAAGATGATGGTTTCCTATAAGTCCTAACTGATGATCATGCCCTTTTCAATTGTTTGCAGCTTGGAAAGCCTATCATAATGTTAATCTGAGGTTTTTTGGCCTGAGTTGGAGTCTTTCGGTACTACAAGGAAAGGATGGTAGAGCAGATACACTTTATAACTACAACAAGATGGTTATTAACACTGTTTCTTAATGAAGCAGAATCCCATTTGTGTATTTCCCCCCTACATGCACTTAACCCTGAGGAAAAGATCAGGTGAAAATTGAGGTAACCTATGGGTAATATAAAAAGGATTTGATTCATTGTTCATGCAGATGGGATCAGTCATCATGATCTGTGTTCCATTCAAAGACCAGATACCTGGGCTGTAGCCCTGTTTCTGATCTGCATGGTGCCTGGATGGTCTGCAGCAGGATTCCACACAGGCTCTGAGGCTGCTCTTCAAGTTTGTTGAGAAAAATGGATTTGCTTTTCATGCTGAGTTTTCATATGTGCTGTCTCCACTTGTACTGTCTTCAAAAATATTTCCTTTCTCCACTGCACTTAGTTTGCTTTGTGTCTAGCCAGATATTTGTATTATATTAACAGAAAGAAGTAGATTTAAGAAAGTAAGGTTATACTTTATACTTCTTCCAGTTCAGAGACTGCTGATTTTGCTTTAGATTGCTTTATGTCTGTCTTCTGTGGCAAAAAAATGCTGAATATAATTTTTCCAGCTAGTAGATGGATAGAAAGTAAAGAGAGTTTAAAAAAGCACCATGATTCCAAATTAAGAATGCACAGTGTCTTCCTTTTTTGGTTTACAGGATATGCAGTCTATGACTGCTTTGTATATAAATTACTCCTGACAGCGTTATTGTAAATGGCTGTGGAAGTGTTCTTCAGGCTGACCAAAAGCCAAGTGTTCCCATTAATAAGAAGGACCACTGAAGTTTTATAAAGCAAAAAGGGCATTTGTCTGCCTTTCCCACAGCTGTCTCCATGTCTCTTTGCCTCCCACAGCATGGTAAAGGCCTTCTGACCCTCAATTCCCTCTGGTGAGGTTTGCAAGCTCTGAGCTGATGAGCAAAGAGTGAGTGGAGGAGCTATGGGATTGACCGTTCTAGACCTTGCTCTGCTCTTAAAAGTATATACATATATATTTACCCCTCCCCAACAGTATATGAAGGTAGCAATATCATTTTGCTTTCTTAAAATCATTTTATATTGTTGCTACATTTTATTCAAATGGCAGTGATGGACAGTGATTGGTCTACAGATCTGGGATAAACAAACCTGAGCTCACAGGAGATGGCAGCAGCAATGGTCACAAGGAAGTACCACAGGAAGGACAGAAGTCACTTTAAGAATAGGCTAAAGGAGCTTGGAGACAAGCAGTGCTGTACAGAGGACCTTGAGAGTAGTTTCATGATCTTTGTTACTGCCATGTTCAGAGGTCTGGGACTTTGCATGTGCTTGTCATTGGGCAACAGGTGCTCCTGATTGCAATTTCAGTCCTGCTTCATAGAAGATGTGAAATGTGTTTTGGTTTTAGGAGTATTAGTTAGAAAGATGTCCAACCTTCATTTTCATTGACTAAGGTATTCTCCCCTCTCATGCCATTCTTTTCAAATGTAAGTTTGTGTTGTCATGAATTTGGGAGTCTGTTTGTTAACGTACTATTTACTCTCTGTGGGGAGTGACCAAATCAGTTCCTAAGTAATATCTTACATTCAGACCATGAATTATATTTGTCTAGAGAGACAAACGTAATTATAACTGTATGTGAGATTTTTATGTGTATGTTTAAGAAACTGGTTTAAAGCAAGCCTAAGTGGTCTAAGCTTGAAGTCTGAAAATGATTGTTAATTGAGTAGAGGTATTTCAGAAACCCTCAGGTTTCATGTTTCTGTAATAAAAGGTTAGTCTATTATAGTATGGCGTAATACACAGAAGAGAAGCAGAATATATTATAGCTCTAGTAAATGGAAAGAAAAATGGGCCTTTTTTAAGCTCTTGTACTTTTTATAGGTTTTTCTAGTCCCTCAAGGATGGTGTGGAGCTCAGGACACAGCACAGGATTTTTCAGTATGTAGACATGATCAGAGCAAGGGCAGATTTTTGAATACTATACATGCAAACTGCATCTTCATTCATGTAAAAACAAAATAATCACAGAAACACAGAATGTGCTGAGCTGGAAGGAACCCATAAGGATCATTGAGTTCAACTCCTGCCCTTGCACAGCACCATCCCCAAGAGAGACGCCATGTGCCTGAGAGCGTTATCTAAACACTTCTTGAACTCTGTCAGGCTTGGTGCTGTGATCACTTCCCTGGGGAACCTGTTCCAGTGCCCAGCCACCCTCTGGGGGAAGAACCTTTCTCTAATATCCAACCCAAACCTCCCCTGACACAACTTCAGGCCATTCTCTTGGGTCCTGTCACTGGCACCACAGAGAAAAGTGTCTGCCCCTTCTCCTCATGAGGAAGTTGTAGATTTTGATAGGATCAGTTGGAAGGGTAGTCATTTGATTTGCATGTCAAAGATCTACATTAATGTACACAGAGAATGGAAATAGGCAGGGATTTTCAGAGAAAACTGGTTTTGACTAGTTGTTTAGCTCAATGTCTGGATTTCACAGTATTGTGTTTGAAGGTTGTCAGCTGAGATACCAACTTGAGAACTCATGATGGCAGGAGTCATTATTTGAAGAGTTCTGTAAATTCCTACATCAAGTTGGAGAGCTATAAAAATGTTTTCTTTGACCAAGTACTTTAAAAACAAATATTAAATGTGAAAGTAAGTGAAGGATGTATAAAATATGACTTTCAAAAGGTGTAACCTTTTTGCTTGTGTAATGTCATGAATGTTTTTCAGGGCTGCATGGATGCAATGATGTTCACCTGTTCTTCACCTCCTAGGCAATGATTTGATCAATTGGGTGTGCAGGTTTTCCTTTCTTTCTAAGAAAGATTTTGCTTTGTTTCAGGAGAAATTACTTCTGTACTTTTTGAGTAATCCTGATTTTGTTTGAAAATGAGAGAACTTTCCTCTCTTTGAGTATCCAGAGAAGGAGATTAACAAACCTTCATTAATGTTATTCAGATTCATACGGTAATCATGGCTTCTTCTGGGAAGCCAATTTTCATTTTATATTCCATTTATACCAGGCAAGAATGTAAACTGGCAAACCTTCAGCCTTTACTTAATTTTGTCTTTGCAAAGCAGGTAACATTGTTTATGTTAAACATTGTGGTTTATGTAGTATATGCAGAACACCACAAATATCTCAATTACTATTTCCTAAAGCATTAAGGTTTAGCAACACTGTTGCAACTGTCTTACCCGAGGATTTGAAATTTTAGGAAAATATTTCATTCATCTACCACAAGCTGGGACTTGCTAGCAGTGGATAATTATTACTTTAGGTTCCTCTGGATGATTTGTGATATATTTTTATGTTGTTTCGGTTGTTTAGAGTTTTTAATTATCTTTTTCAGTGCCCTTTCCAAGGAAAATATGTAATCGATTGGTAAAAGGT
This sequence comes from Anthoscopus minutus, assembly GCA_013399455.1. NCBI lineage: Eukaryota > Metazoa > Chordata > Aves > Passeriformes > Paridae > Anthoscopus > Anthoscopus minutus. The sequence continues at coordinate 16,473 of VWYI01039965.1, read as the reverse complement.
AGTTGTGAAGGTAGACCTTAGAGATTACATGCTGCAAACTGGCAGTTAGAGGAGTAGAAAGTCAACTGAGGCTATTTCTACATAATGAAAAGGGTTTTCCTCTCAGAGGCCTTGGAAAAACTTGCCAGAGGTGAATGCTGACAGCTGTAACATGAGCTGTATTTTTTCCTTTTTGTTTCCTTTTTAAATGTCAAATGCTGAGTGAAGTATCTTCTTTACAGATGTGTAGTGCTAAAAACAGGTTTCTATGGAAAGAGATTTCCAACCACTTTAAGTAAAAAGAAAACCTTTTTACTAAAAAGTAAAAAGTCCTTCCATAATTTAACAAAACTGAGCTAAGTAAGCCTTTTCTTTTTATCCTGTTGCTCATGATGACTAATTTTATTCTTTGCCTGACTGAGGTATTTTTTAAAAGAATCAGATTACCTGTGGGCAGAGGTATATAATTTCTAGATTTATATATGCCATCTAGATTTAAGTATCTACTATGTTGGAGCTTTTTACAGGACATTTTTCCATTTTTAGTAAAATATTCTGTGTCTATTGAGACACACTATACCAGTAAGTCTAGCATATAAATTTGCCTTCATGCTTTCATTTTTAGCTCTTTTCATTATTTCAAATTATGGAGAATTCCAGCAGTCACACTTGAAATCAGTCTGGATGGTGAGAAAGCTAAGAGTAGTTGTCTGGACACATGCATTTTTCCTTGGGAGAGGAAAGAAAGAAGTGCAGCGCATTTTTAGAGAGCTTTCTCAACTCACATAACTCAATGTTGTTTTCTAAGATGATAAAACATTACTGACCTGTTGCCTGGCTACTCCATGATTACTATAGCAAGGCCATTAGTACTTGTGGTACAGCAGCTGTGCTTTGTCCCCTCAGAATGTGTGTAAGGGTCTTTCCTTTGTGATTCTAGCCTCTTCAGAATAAAGTTGTGATGCATTAATGAAATAAATCCTAGCAATAATATTGGCCCATGATTTGATTATGGCAATAAAATCATTTGTACATGGAGTCAAAAGTGTTTCATTAAATACTTACACATTTTGTTAAGGAGGACAAGAATGTGTTCATATTTCATGAAGTTTATGCTGTGCTTTTAATGCATTTGTAAATATGGACAATGTCAAATACTGCTTACCAGAAATAAACAGACTGAAATGGTCTGGAAACTTAAGAGTCCCAAAAACTTGCTGAAGAGCTCTCTGGCCCCATATTGTAAACCTTTTCTGAATCTTGCAATGCAAGGGAAATTTCAGGAAGCATTGAGAGCTTTAAAGTGTCAATATACCAAAAAAGGGTAGGAAAGCTGATCTAAAGGGCTGTAGATCGACATCATTGTATAAACAGTATAATGGAAATGCAATTATGTCATGCTCATTTAAAGGAACAAAACCAGCTTGATTTAAAAAAGAAAAAAACCCAAGCCCTGAATAAAGAATAAATGAGTTTGATCAGTGAAGGTAGCTACAAAGACTGTGATAAGAATTTTAGGGGTTTACAGTTTCACTTAACATTTTAGGCACTATGATTTAAGAAAGGATTAAAAAAAAGGTTGCACAAAATTTGTAGATATAAAAGTTAATACTTAGCAGACTGATGTAGAAAGAAAGTGTCAGTGTAGGGTTATTAAGAGGGTTATTTAATTATGTTCTTCAGTGATCAGCAGAAAGCTTAAAATTAGTTATTAAAGATAACAAAATAAATACAAAATTACTTCACCATTTTTCAGATAACACAAAAATACTCGGTTAAAAGGGGAGGATAGGGACTTTTTTATAAAGTGTTTTGAATCATTTGCTATGCTGAGCCACTTAAGTAAAGTTTATTTTAATTGATTTAAGTGTGAGATCACGTATCCAAGAGGAAAGACTGTGTATCCTGCCTGCAAAGCAGGGGAAGGGGCTTTGTCTTGGTTTGAGACAATCCAAAGGAAAACACCCCAGAATGAGTAGTGTCCTTTAAGGTTCCAACAATACCATTCCACCAATAAGAAATGAATACTAATACATGAAAGTGGAAAAAACTCATAGTTTATTAACAAACAATGCCAACAGCCAGGGCAAAAAAAGTAATTAACTGCTAGATATCAAACTGTTAAGACATCACCAATCCACTGGAACAAACCCAAAATCCTGGGAATACCTGTTCCTGATGTGGGATACAAGATTGCACCAGCTGTGTCTTGGGAAGTCAGGAGCTTCATGGAGCAGTTCCAGTGGCAGACAGAGACCTTCTGGCTTCTCCAGCATTGACCTCCTCCCCACTGTGAGGCACAGCACAGCGGGTGGGGCAGGTGAAGCAGCTGGGCTGGAGCCACTTGGCTGGGCACGTTTAATGACGCCTTGTGCTGGAGCAGGGCTGCTCTGCTCCACTTCTGCCAGCGCAGTGCCCCCATTTTTTTTTACACAGGCAGGCAGCTGTGGAATTCATCCTCAAGACAGCTCAAAGATTGCTACTGCAGCTTCTCCAAGCCAAACCTAAAAAGAAAGATAAATTTTTACCTAAGCAAAGGAAGTAGTCACTGGTGTAAATACCACACAAACGCCTGTGCACAAGCAGCCTCCACACGCAAGTACATGAGGTCTCTGGATGCAGGGTCTTAGGGATAGAGTAACAATTTTTGGGCACAGATGATTATAAGCTACAATATCATGATGAATCACCCTAAGACAGGCTTGTCTTCTGGAAAGCATAGACCTTGGGAAAGATTTCAGGATCATAGCAGATCAACAATTGAACATGACTTCTCAGCACGATGGTTAGCAAAAAGAAGCAATGAGCTCTTTGGGTGTCATACAGAGAGAATGTGCCTTGGAGTGTGTCTTCTTCTGTATAGATTTTTACTTTATGTGGGTGTGGAATTGTGTGTTCACTGATGAGATGCTTCCTGTTTAGATGATGTAAAAAACTATAAAACCTGTTCAAGTGTTCAAGGGAAGGCCTCATTTAGAAATTTGAACTAATCGCAATGTTTTTATTTTAATGAAGGCCAAGAGGTACCCAAGTAGCTATTTGTAATCATGCAGAGAAAGGTGTGACAGAAACCAGTGACTGAAATGTGATATCATACACATTTAAAGAAGCCAGACTCAGGGCCTTTGAAATTCAAGAGGGATTAATGTAGGACCTAACTATATGTGTTCCTGGAAAATAAACTGTAGATAAACAAATTATTTCATGCGATGGAAGAGTAACAAATGAATTGTAATGTCTGGTACATACAAGAAGGTAGACTAAATTATACAGTCTATTACTGCCTCTTAGCATAGTTTATTTTTAAGAGAGGAGAATTTAAAGTATTAGTACCACAATATTTGTTTCTAAGACTTTTCTGTTGATAAAATAGAGACAAATTATAGGAAAGCAATATCAGTTTCTCTGTATGAGTTTTGAAACAATACCAAAGCAAAGAGGTATGACAAAATCCCACAGACAGTGGGGTAAAAATGGCAAAATGAGGTTTGTGTCTAGGCGTAAAGATACAATTTTTGAATGAATAATACAGGAATTGATATAAAGTTCAAATTATTGCCTCTTGTTAGTGTCAGTTTGTATTCATTACCCTCACAGCACATTTTGGTGAATAAAATACACTCCTGTTGTTATGTGTCCAAGCCAAGGCAAAGCTCAGTTGATGCTTGAGCAGGCTGTGCAGGGAATCTAATACACACTTCTGATCTGTGATTCTTTTGTGAAAGACTGTCTGTATCTACTGCTGAAGCACCCTTCACAGCTATTTTTCTCAAGTATGACAAAGCATTTAGAGGTTCCTTGTAGTGATTTTCAGGATTTGGTATGTGCTGTTTGTAGGGTCAAAGCTCTGTCATCCTGGCCTGTGGACTTGATATCTTTGTCTCTTCCATCTCCCCTTCACCTTCCCAAGCTCTGAGTACCATGCTTCTGATGCACTTGTGGCTCTCTGCTGTTGCTACTTGCACTGTCTGATACTTTTCCTCCTATGCACTTAACTGTTCTCTGATTTGCTGTTACTTCAGCACTGCAATCCAGCCAATTTGGAAATGAACAGACCCTGGAAAAATAAGTTCCAAAGTTCATTCAGTAGGAAAATTAAGGAAAGACTTCACTCCTGAAAATTAAATAACATCAGTTTTGACCTAGTTTGATACCTAAGGCCAGCTTATTTTTTGTGGTTGATGCTATTACCAGAACTGCTTCCAATCCTAGTGCTGCTAGAGCCCACAGCCTTTGGAAACTTAGTTACCCAAGGGCAGTGTTGCTATGCTACATAAACTCAAACTGGAGTTTGAGCAAAGAGCAAAGGGCTCTTTTCTTGTTGAATCTGGATCTGTTATGCTCAGTATCAGATATGCTCTTTCCATGATGCAACTGGTTCCAGTCATCTTATGCCTTAGACCTGGGAGGGTGCCTTTCTCCACAGGATTGTCTCTTGGTTTTTAATGGGTTACTGTATAGAGGAGGTCATTTTGTATCACAGCCCTTCACAAAATGTCTATATTGTGCTCAGGGTACCATGGAAACAGTGATAATCAGGAAAAAAGAAGTGGCTATTTCTGAAACACCCAAAGATTCAAGGAGAGCAATCTGGACAGATCAAGATAATTTTACACCTCTACAATGCAAGATAATATCTAGTGCAGATAAACATGTATTTTAATGACTTTTTGTTTTATCTTCCTGAAAACTGAATTATGAAACAATATGAACCAATCTCTAATGCCCCCTGCCTCCATTGTTCCCCTGCCCCTCACTTCTGATACCTTCTCCTTATGACTCCCACTGATTAGAATCTCTTTCAGACCTCTCCTCAAGGATTTGCGTGTATTTAGCTGTGTATTAGGGCCTGTGGTTGGGAAGAGGCTAATTCTGCCCTTTCCCAGCTTTGCTGAAATCTCTTCTCTTGTCCCAAATCACAGCATATTCTGTTTATCCATTTAGAGTCACTGCATGTCATCTAGAGATGTCTTCCATGTAGGCCGCAAGTTTGTCTTGTTACCAAAATTTTACATGTTATGGAACAGAGAGATGGGGATTTGAGAAAGTACTGCTGTTAGGATAAACACGTTTGACCCATTGGATAATGTGTAAAATAATCAAAAGTACTCAAAGGAGAATGTGTAATCAAAGGAGATGTGTAAAATGGTAATACCTGTACCTAATCATATTAGATTAAAACCTTATTGCAGTTCATGCAGTATTGCTCTTGTAAAATGCCATTTTTTCTATTCCCCATTAATGCATTCCCAGCTTCAGAGTAGAGGTCTCAGCTTTGATCTGAGGAACTGGTTTCCACTTATTTGTGGAAATATTTGCCTTGTTTGTTTTTAAAGCCCACTGAACTGGAAGGGAAAGTTTTGGTTTTCCTTGGTTCCCCTGAGAAACACTTGTTCATTCTGCTCTCATCCGTGGGGATAAACAGTCTTCCTTTGTCATTGTATAATATCCTCTAGCCCAGCCATCTGAGAGCTGGGAAGCTGTATTTGCTGATGTAGCTTCTGTGCAGGAGGCTCCTGCCTCTTCTTGAGTGATCTATGAAACAGGGGGAAAAGTCTTACCATTGTCGAAAGGAATGGCAAGCTTTCTATTCATTTGTGATTTCAGCTGTGAAAGGATTAAAATGACCAGAAGGTTTCTGAAGTACTGATGTACTGATTCTTTCCCATTTTTCCTTTTGGTTTCTTGTAAGTTGTGAGCAGAGGCTCAGAGTCTGAAGAGAGGAGAGTGTTAGCAAAATGGTGTCTGTATGATCAGAGGAGAATGGAAGAAGAGAGAAAAAGTGGTGGGCAGGAAGATGACATGGAGACAAAGTGTTACTGAGGTGATTGTTAGCATACTGATATGTAGGTATGTGCAGAACAGGAGAACTAGAGGCTAGCAAAATGCCCCTGGCACCATGTGCAATGCTTGTGCTATGTAATGCTTAAGTTTCCTTTAACTCTTCTTCTCAATATTTCTTGGTGAATAATATTAATTCCTATTAGTTAGAGTGTTACAAAATAGTGAGTGGGACTTTGTCATCCTTAGAGACAAATATTGCTTCCAGAATAATATGGTTCCCTCCTGATATCACAGCTCATATTTGTACAGAAACCATGGCATAGGGGAGTAAAGAGATCAACCTGTGGGTCCTGGTTTCAGAAGGCTTCTTGTAGATACCTAGGATATGAAACATGAAGTGATATTAAACATAAAAGCTTATGTCACAGATGAGCTATTCACATTTTTAAATTAATGTGACAAAGCAGGCAATTATAACACTCTTTATTTGTATTGTTTTTAAATTCTGCTTTGAAAAAGATTAGATGAAAAAATACTACCTCCTCTGTTTAATAGTGCAAGAATAGAATTGGGTCATGTTATTACAACTGTGTTGGGTTTGTGTGCCCAGGTTTTGGTAGCAAAGGGACTGCAAGGGTTCTTCTGTGAGGAGCTATTGGAAGCTTCCCCCATGTCCAACAGACCTCATGTCAACTAGTTCCAAGACAGACCAGCTACTGGCCAAGGCCAAGCCAGTCAGAGATGATGGTAACAGCTCTGTGATAACATATTTAAGAAGAAAACAAAAAGTTACTGGACAGATGTAATTGTGCTCAGAGAAGAGAGGAGTGAGAATATGAGAGAGCAACAACTATGCAGACACTGAGTTCAGTGGAGAAGGAGGGGTATGAGGTGCTTCAGGAGCTAAGATTCCCCTGCAGCCCCTGGTAAAGATCATGGTGCAGCACCTGTGCATCTGCAGCCCATGAAGGACTGCAGGGATGCAGAGATCCCCCTGCAGCCCATGGAGTAGATCTGTGCCGAAGCTGGAGATGCCCAAAAGAAGGTTGTGATGCAGGCTTGTGGCAGGGACCTATAGACCACAGAGAGAAAAGCACATTTCTTAGTATGACTTGTGACTCCATGGGCTACCCATTGCTGGTGCGGCCTCTTGGGGTGCACCCCATGGAAGGAACCCATCCTGGAGCAATTAATGAAGAACTGTAGCTTGTGGGAAGGACTAAGGCTGCAGAAGTTCATGCAGAGCTGTCTCCTGTGGGAGGGACCTCTTTCTGGAGCAAGGGGAGGACTCCTACCTGAGCAGCAGCAGAAACAACCTGTAATGACCTGACCATAACCTCCACCCCGATCTCCCTGTGTCTCTGGTGGAGTAGTTAGAGCTCAGGAAGGAGGGAGGGATGAGGAAAATGTGTTTTTAAGTTTTGGGTTTTTTTCTCATTATCCTGCTCTGATTTGGATTGGAAATTCAGCTCATTTCCCCTTGATGAAAGCTCAGCTCATTTCCCACATTTCCCCTGTTTTGCCCTTGATGGCAATCAGTGACTCTTTATCCATGGATATCGTTGGATGTCCTTGCCCTTAGCTCTTACCTCTCCCCTGCTGCTGAGGAAGGTAGTGATAGAGTGGCTTTGGTGGGCACCTGGCATTCAGCCCAGTCAAATCACTGCAGCAACACTCCTCAGAGATTCCCATTATGTTCTATTTAGTCTCCTGTTACCCAAAGAAGGATTTATATTTTTCTGTGTAAATACCTCTAGATTTTTTAAGTAGTCTGTTCTCATCTCAATAGTTTGTAAATGAAACTGTAGGAACATCATTCTTCTCATGTACTTTGCCTCTCACTTTCAGATGCATGCAGACAGGAAGGAATGCTGAATAGTATGTTGTTTTCTTTGGAAAAATTCCAAGGACCATTTCTGTCACTTCTACTTTACTGAATTAACTGACAGTAAAAACATTGATGTTAACCTTTTTTCATGTCTAGCTATCCTCTTCTACTCAGGATGATTCTGCTTACTTTGAATCCTGACACAATGCTACTATTTTTTCCTGTACGTTTCTACAGGAAACTGGGCTTAATGAATAATGGGCTAGAATGTTTCCTTCTTTCACACATGTGTTTCTAATAAAGCTGTATTGATGACATGCTTTTTGTAAAAACAACATTGAAAGAATCATAACAACATATTGCCAGGCCTTCAATTCAGGAAAAAAAGGGTTAAAATGAACTATCTATCAAAATATATTTTCCACTGCTACTGTGATGTTTCAGAGCCACCCAGCCTTTCTGTCCACTGCCACTTGACTCTTCTAGCGGATTTTCAGCCACCTGGACTATTTGAGATACCAGTGGCATCTGGACATCTGTCAGTTGGTACAGACTGATGCTTTTCTCACACAAATCCATTGCAGTTCTAGGGAATGTGGAACGATAATCTCATCCATAGATGTTTGACCTACTGATAGTAAGGTGACCTGCTGGATAGGACATAGATATACTATAAGACCTTGTGAGAGAAAATGTGCCCCAAGATCCCATCCTTGTGCCAGCCAAGAGTGTTAATTTTGGCAGTGGCACAAGGAGCATGGCTGAAACTTGGAGGTCATTCCATATGAGCTCATGTAATTTTCCAGTAATGGCAAAAGGGCTCCCTTTTCTGGGTCACATAATGTGGCAGAGGGAGTGGCTGGGTATTGTTGGGGGTTTCCCTCATGGTGAACAGGTGAATAATTTGCCTCTTGTATTATTGCTGCCTTCTTTCATTGCTGTTTCCAGTAAATTGTTATTATCTCAGCTCTTTCGGGCCTCTGATTCTCCTCTCCAGCCCTCTGCAGGAGGGAGGAGAGAAAGAGTGGAACAAGCAAGCATGGTTTGGAGTGATTGAGTGGGAACACTAAATTGGGGAATAGTATTCTTAAACCACCACAAACTCATATGCATGAAGGGGTGAGGAATCCTGTCTCAATTCATATAAACCTCTTAGATGGTTATTTTCCCTGAGAAGTGACAGGCACCTTCAAAAGGGAACAGGCATTTAGTCAGGTACTTTGTGGCGTGTTGAGTGAGAAACACTGAGAAGAGCATGTCCTTCTCCTGTGTCCTGTACCGCAGTTCTGGGGGAAGTCTTTTGATTGCTGTTGGCTCTTGAAATGTGCCCAGGTGCTTCTGTCATATTTTTTTCAAGAGAAAGAAGAAAAACCATCATGAGAAGAAGAGAATGAAGGAAAGATGTCTGCTTTCTCTTACAGAGTAGGTCAGGGGTTTACTCATGGCTGTCAAGAAGCAGATAGAACTGAGGCAAAGACTGGGGGGCACAATTCCATTCAGTGTCAATCAAACAGCAGTCATCAGCTGCTGAGCTGCATTATTCCTTCAATCTGGAATACCACACACAGCAGAAGGGGCATAGGACGATCAAGGAGGGCTTGATCCTAAGACCACCACTGTGGCCTTAGGAAGGGGCTGGGAGAGTCAATCGTCACCCCTGTCCTTGGCTCTGAGGACAGCTTTTGTGGGAGGTTTTGCACTGGAAGTTGATTGGATGACACAGAGCTGGTTTTATCCAAATGTATATAGGAAGAAAGCAAGAGAGAGAAAGCAAGTACAGTATAGGAAGAAAGCAAGATAGTGAACAAGAAAATGCAGTATATGAATGCTGAAATTAACCATGAAGTTAGCAACACTTTCCCATGTCTTTTAGCAGACCTGTTACCATTTAAGATGACTCAGGGGCCAAGGATCTTTAACTTCTCCTCTAACAGCTTCATACACAGGCTCCCCGTGTCTGACTTCTCAATCAGGGTTGAAGGCAAATGCTGTATAAAAGGAAACAGGTAGCTGAACTAACTCTTATTCTGTACTCAGTGCAGTTTAAGACACCTTTAAAGGAAATATCCTTAAAGCTTTGTTTTGATAAAACATTGTATCAGCAGAATATGAAATGCAGAAACTCCAGTAGAAAAAAAAAGTATGTAAGTTACATATGTGCAGAAAGAGTCTGGATTTAAGTGTTGTCTCTATTCTGTATACTACTCCCTGCTGAAATATATTATATTTTCAGAAAGAGAACAAAAAAAATAAAAGCTTGAATTGTTACCCCCATTCCTCCTTCTTGGGTTCTCTTTGCTCCCCTAAGTTCACGTCTTCATTTCATAAATACCCATCAGCTCCTGGGTATCTTTCTAAAGATTTGTATTTTTATGTTGTCAATATTGCAGGTGTCTTGTCAGTTGTGCTTTGCCTTGTACCAGGAAAAAGCTGAGCATTTTAACCCAGTGATCTGTTTTCTTTAAAGGGGAGTAACATGATTTTAGATAGTCAAAGAATTTTCTGCATTTTTCATCTAAAAAACCCAAATGAAAGACTAAAGTGAACTATAATAGAGAGAAAGGGAATGGGTAATAAAAACATATCTGGAAACAGGTAGGTCCAATCAAAGACATTCAAGTGTGTAAAAAGAACATGAAACTATATTACCATAATGTATTTCAGTCCAGAGCTGGAAAATCAAGATCTGAGATCACTAATCCATAATATCGAATTTGGATGGCAGGCAGTGACTTTACTTACTGATTATGATTACCATGAGAGATTACCACATCCTTAGTATACGATTGCTAAGTCTTTGTAATGTTTGGCATGGAATATTTGCACTATTGATTGCAATTTCTCCTATGCCCACATCAGTAATACGTTTATCACTTGCCAGCTGATAGTGAGAATCCAGATGCACAAGGATGGTGAGCACTTGGACTCACAGTGAGACTGTACTCAGCTTGGGTTTTGACACCCAGTGTCTCAGGGTGTTCTCTCAATGCATACAGGCCCCCAGGCGCCTGGTGTTTATTTAACTAGATTTAGGATTTGCTTTTTTCTTTCCCAAGATATCTTTTCACTTTTCAGTGTGTGTGCCAAGAGGAGTTGTTGACCTAATGGAAACAGTTGTGTGCTGGAGTAAAGCATTTAGGAAGAGAATAAAGAAAGCACTCCCATTCTTTCAAATGCTAACCCTAAATAACATTAAGGCATGTGACACCCTGCGAATGTTTTGCTACTTTTTTTCCTGTTCTAAACTTTGAGATTCTTCAAAAGTCTTGTAGTGGTTGAAATTTAGTAACAAAGGCTATTCACTGAATTGTTGAATTGTAGCTGTCACAAGATTTTAAAACAGTAGCATGTGTGATTAAAACATCAGGCCTCTGATTGCCTTCATATACTATTAATTTGACAAAAATTCACTTGTAACTTTGTAAATGAGCTTTTACCCATTAGGTAAACTTCTAGTTCTGTCTCTTTTCTGGAAAAGAGTTTGCAATTGGGTTTTTTTTCCTCTTTACTATAGTAACATCTTAAAACGTTAAAAAAGATACATATTAAAAAATCCCTAACTTGTGTGTAATGGAAACTAGATCTCTTCTAGCTGATTTTTTCATGACCGTGTTATGTATGCCTTTGCAGTGGGGACACATCAACTCTTAAATTATGCCAGTCCAAGGTAACTTATTACAAGTCCTAGAGTATCTTTATCAAAGTAAGCAGAGGACAGAGGAAAGCTCTTGTGAGGACAAGGTTGTTAATCTATTGCATAGTAGATGGCTGAAAGTATTAGCTTGCACTGGGACTTAAAACCGATGACTTCTTAAGTGTTGCAAGGAATAGAGCAAGGAATTTAAGTTGCTCCTAATTCATTTTCAGGTACTAGAATGACATGTACACATTAATTCATTTCAAATTAATTAAAATCTGTCTTCAAGTTAAAAGCCAATTTGTCTAATTAATACTCTTACTGAATTGCACAGCTTTTAAACTTTGCACCCTAAATGACTCACAGTTTAGAGAGGGAGACTGAGATAACAGGAGAAGATAGTTCATTTTAAAGTCAAGCACTGTCATCTTATTGGTTTGTAAGCTGTGATGTTATTAAGACTTGCAGCATCGATTTCATTTGATAGATTGTGGCAGTAGTGGCTTTTGTATCTGAAGTCTGGTGGACATTTGAGTGATTTTTGAGATCACTGATCAGGGAACTATTTATCTCTTGACACTGAGTTGAGGATTTATGTGGTAATGACCTGTGATCTGATTAAAGTAGTATGTTAGATTAGCATTAGCACAGTGTCTTTCAGCATTAATACATTGTCTGTTAAACTTGGATTGTCAAATTTATTCTGTGTATTTAATTCTGTAAAAATTCCTAGTCTATTGTTACTGCTCATTATTTAGCACCTAAAATAAATACATTTAGACTATAAGTTTCAAGCTGAGTGTTTTAAAAAATAGGTTCTGGAATTCATTCTCTGTCATTTAACTGAGCAGAACATAATTCTCAGAAGTACTGAAAAGCTGTGCTGTATTCAGTACAAGCTCTGGAATTCATGCATGGGTTAAAATGCTGAGAATCAAGTCAGAGGGAGTAGAAAAAAGGCCAGACAGATCAGAGAACTTTCCCACAGAGAAAGAAAAGAGAAACTCCAGAGAGACATGAACAAGAACAAAAGCACCAAGCAACTGTAGAAGTCATCCTGATGATTATGTGTATTTTGTCAGATGATATGAAAATTTGTTCATATTCATTCCTTTAAAGGGGCCATGATTCATCCTTTATTCCTTCTGTAGATTGTGGACATTATTTACATCTCAATTTATTTCTCAGCCCTTTGGCCATAATTAAAAATGGAATTTGGCACTCTCTAGAGTCCTTGCTGGAGACTTTCACCTTGTTGAAGAAAGGGGATTAAATGTGATGATTTATTGAGCTCATGTACAGTCCCCTGAGTGTACTGCGGCACTGGGCCAAAAGAAAGCTGAAATGATATCCAGTCTGGCAACTGCTTGCACCATGAGTAGAATAAATCTTATCCCTTGACTAAAACTCTGTTTTGTTCCAGCCAAATTTACTTGAATTCCTGATGTGTGTGGGCCCTTGGTAGCCTAAAGTTAAGGTTGTAGAAGACAGTGGCTGCCTGCCAAGGCAGTGTGCCTTAGGATGCTGGACTCTATATTTGTGTGTTGTCATGATGTGCCTTAGGCTGTGCCTACGAAAAGTGACAAAAATTACTCCTTACAGCTGTCACACTCCAACTGCAAATTATGTTCAGAATCACAGATGTGACATCTGATCATTGCTGTTTAGTAACTTTTCAGATTTTTAGGACTTTTTGGTACTAAAGTCAGACAGAAATACAGTCATAAATCTGGCAGAGGCTTTGCTTTCTTGATTTCTTCTCCTCTGCTAAGTGAGAGAAGGAAAAAAAAACTTGAAGGAATACATGGCCTGTACTATTACTGCCACAGCATTCAAAGATTTCTTTGAGGTGATTGTTCCGTGAGAGGAGATAGCAAGCCTTTGTTATCACATTGGCTATGGTAAGCTTTCCAATTCAGGCATGGTGAAAACTTGCACCAGTTCAGTGACTCCAGTCTGTATTAATTAAGTATTTATTACTTAAATTAACTTACTGTTACTCACTGAACCCTAATTGCATAGTTGTTTCTGTTCATAATTTGAATTCCTTGTATATTACACTCATTGTAGTGTTCTTCAAGCTTTTTTTCAATTACTGAAGCTGTGCTGTCCATATGCTTTGATTTGCAGAAGTGTCAGAAGTGTCCTTAGCCTATACCACCTCATAGCAGAGCAGCCTTGTGGTGTCAAACGGTGATTGCATATAAAAGCTGCTTGTGAAAATCATATCCCTTGACAAATCCAGTTCATTAGGATCATGAAACTTATACAAAAAATGTACAGTTTCCTTGACTTGAAGGATTTTTCAGTCTACCTCAAACCAGTCATCCAGCCTGATATTTGCTATTATTCATTCACATTGAATTATTCTTATCCAATCTTTTGACTTCCTCTTAGAAATCCGGAACACTTAAAAGCAATCTGTGAGCTGTCATCAATATATGATTCAACACATGAAACAAAACATTTGGGTAGANGATTCAACACATGAAACAAAACATTTGAGTAGACTGAAAGAGAAAGAAATTGATCATACTTGCAGCCTAAAATAGTACTTTTCCAGATTGCACTTGGCCAAATACTAATTATTCTTTTTATATGTTCACATCTCAGACAGTCTGTCATGTACCTGTGAGACAGAACTGTTTTGTCTCTGTCTTGCTGAAGACAAATGCTACAGACTGTTGCCTTTGTTTTTGAAGGATTGTGAGCAGAAGGGACAGAACATGTAGCAAAATTAATAACTTGGCAGCATTAATAATGTTATCCTTACTAAAAGACAAATAGATATGTGAAATGCATTTTCCAGAGCTGTGGTGATGGAGAAGTCACAATTTACCCACTAAAATCAAGCAGAACACAAGCAAACAATAAAGGCACACTCCAACATTCATTGAAGTCAGTAGGAAACTTACCTTTTGTCTTTAAAGGGCACTGGACTGAACCCTGCAAGACCATATTAAAACACATAGAAGTGATTAAGTACTTATTCTTCGCATACTGCAGTAATAAAGTTACAAAAATGGTAGGTGGGTTTTAATTTAACCCACTGTGTACATTTTTATTGGTCTGTGTTTATATAGTTGGTTGCATACAGTTGGATTCAGTGGCAATTTGCCTGTTGCTTTGTGTTTGACTGTTGCTGTATAGCATTATAGTCTTGTTTCTCAGTATATAAAGTCTTCACGTAGGCTGATAACAATCCTCACTTACATTAATACACTTGATTTTCTGTGAGAGCAAAGCTAGCAGCTTCTGTGAGTTGTAGTGTTGTTATTTAGTGGTCTCAGTATGGTACAATTCCTACTCTGGGATGGGACTGAGGAAGAGCTGCAGGCATGAGTATCTCTTCTGCAAAGAGGATTAACAGTGCTGCAGATCATCCATAGTCCTTTTTATAGGACTGGGAAGAGGTTGAGCTATCACCACTGCTGCTGTGTCTGTTGTTGATCAGCGTTCTTCACCAAGAAAGCACAAATTGCTCCAAGCAAAGTACAGTCCAAACTTCAGAGTACTGGCAGATATTTGTATTAGGGCAGGGAATTTAAGGGCTGGCTGAAGGTGCAGGAGGGTAGATGTCATCCAGCCTGATATTTGCTATTATTCATCCAACTAACCCATGATTTGGGAATTTGGTTAGCCACTAATCTTTGACTTCAGAGATCTGTGGACAGTCAACATATTGGAGAGAGCAAACGGTTGTCATGAAACAGATCAAACAGGGTGGTCTGAAAGCTAGTTAGTACCCAGGTTTCCCACATCTGGAAGATGTAATTTTAATGGCATTGCATCTCAATTGCTTCTTGTGGTTGGTGAGCTGAGTTTAGAGAAACCCACTAACCAGTGCAAGGCAAGGTTGAGAGTTGGCCCATTTGAAAGTTTGATGTGCTTACTTATGGGATTTATTTATTGCCTCTATTTCATCTGCGCTGAATTAATGCTATGTTTTTAAGTAACTAAAATTTAAGGGGAATGTTTGTGTATGAAAAGGTAGAGCATTTGCACTTAGTTCTTCTGGTAAATTGGATTTTGAAAGTCAGGACTGAACTGAGTACAATGAGCACTTTGTCCTGGCACAGTAATCTGGATTTAGGCATTTCATGTTGTGACAAATGGTATGAATTTTGTGGCTTGGGCTCCAGGAACAAGAAAACTAATCCTTTTGTCCCATCAACCAAATAATATGGCACCATTCTATACATCTGGTATGAAGCCTGCAATAAGCAAATAAAGAAACTGAAAAACTTCCATCTTTTACAAACTGGAAGTGTTGTTATGCTGAGGATGGGGGAAACTGTAAATTTCACTTTGAGAAATATACTGGAAGATGGATTTTCTTGTCCCTGCATGTCTGTAATCCTATTTTATAGCCACATTAGTACCTTTCATCCATTCATTTTACTGTACTCATCCATTTACAGTACTCATCCATTCATTTTACTGATATTGCAAAACAACAGGGGAAGATGGAGCTTCCTGTTCTTTTAATGAGTGGAGCTCACTGGAGGTGATCTCAGTCAAAGTCTAAGATTTTGAAACCCTAGAGATTCAGATTATTTGCTCTTTGCTTCTGCAGGAATAATTTAATTGCTTTCTTTTATTAAAATTTTTTTTAAGGAAATATTTTTATTGAAAACCACTTGATTTATAGGTGGGCAAAATATTCCACTGTTTCTGTGTATTGAAGAGTAGGTCCCAAAAGAATAACTTCTAAAAAAATTGTTTAAACTTTGACTTGTTCATTGTAATGTGCTTATTTCTGTTTGACCTGGAGAAAAATAACGGAAGTAGAGAAACCTGTCTGCGGTGTTGAATTTGGATTAATTGCATATTTAATTAAATGATCTAGTGTAATTGAATGCATAATTGTTGTAGAGAGAAACTTGCTTGCCTATATGCATAGGTGAAATATCTGTTTGTCTTGTACAGAAAAGAGTCAAGGACGTCATCTCTCCAATTGTATTTGAAGCTTCATACAGCCTTGGGGAACATGTGATTGAAAGAGGAAAAGAGGACAAGGAACTAACTGCTCTGAAGCCCATTCTTCGCTGGAAGAAAGGACAAAAGATAGCACAAAGGAATCAGGTCAGATATGGACTACATTATTTCCCAAGAGGGCCTGTGGCTGAACTTATAGCAGAAATGGCTGTAAAAGTGGATTGACAAGCTCTGGGCTGTTTGCACAGAGCCTTTTTGTAATATCTCTACGGTTGCTAACTTCAGTGTTGCTCTGTGACGTTGTAAA